>PNEQ01083767.1:0-19133 GCA_003012365.1 Medauroidea extradentata | reverse complement strand
AAAGTTCAACAGTAAAAAGTTGCACCAATTAACGAGTATTATTGTTATCCATCCACGTGTTCTCGAACCTACATAACTATTGAACCCTGAGATAAGAAACCTTGCCGCTGCACGTGACGCCGTGGAGACTGGAGATATTATTCTGCTTGGTCAGCACTTGGATGCTGAAGCTGACAGATTACGCTTGTACCATTACAAGCTGTAAAAATAATATTATTTACTGTAATTTCTAAATAATCAGGGAGGGCTGCAGCCTTGCAGCCCAATAGCACAAACCGCCAATGGTACAATTTACAGAGTTAACATAAAGATTTGTTTGTTTTGATATGTAGTTTTATGCTGCCGTGGTCACGCCTAGGGTTAACTGGGTTTATATTATGTAAACATTCTGATAACAACTAAGTTACAGGAAGGGTTGTGGGAATCAAGGTTTGTTAATATGTGCAGTGTTTACATGTTACTGTATTTTTGATATAATTATGTGTTAATTGTTTTGTGAGTGTGAATAATGGTACATTCTTGCTTGGTATTTCCTGGTTTCTGGTTGCAGCCAGTGTCTCTCGGTAAGTTGAACTTCAACAATTCACTAGGTAAGACTTGAGGAGCAAGTCAAGGGTGTGTGATCAATTTAATTAGAGCCGAGTACTGTAATTTGTCCAATATTTGTTTTTGTTTCGCTCCCTCCGGTTACGTCGGGTCTCCTTAGCAACTTTAAAGGTTCTCCTTATCTGGATCTCACCACCTGCGTGCTCGCCAAGCATCAGCTTCCCTCAGCAGCAGATCTCCAAGGATGCGTGATTACCGTGACTGAGGTTATGGTAATACTGTGTACGATATCTGTACGTGCAACAAAGAATATTTACGGCCCTGTTCTCATCTTTAAAATTGTGTAGAAACTGACCAAAGTACGGTCCTAGGGTGTGGGCAGTGGACGGGCACCCAAAAGTGCTACCCAGCAGTCTTCTTAGAGCCCTCCTCAACAACCTTACCAATTCTGTGCACATATTCGTATTTTTCGCCAAGGAAGTGAAGTGTCGCCAGCCAAGCCAGGCACGGCCTTGAGTTAAGAGTCCCACCCTGGCTGGGTAATTGCCAGGTGGCGCCCTTAGGACTAATACACCTACTGCTGTACTCGCATGGCGCGTACGTGCAGAGTATTTAGCGTCACCAGTCACTTCCACTTCCTCCGGATGGCGACAAGTTATAAAACATAAAGGTAGATATTTATGGTTACAACAAAGAGTTGCAAAGCACAAGTTTTTTTTTCTTTGGGTAAAATAATTTGTAATTATTTTGAAGTTGGAGACACGTACCCTCCTGAGGCATACGTATGCTCAGTTAAAACAATATTAATTTTTGCACACAAAACCAAGAAACTATTCAATCTTCAAAATGTACTCGAATTTTACTAGGCTATGAAGTCTTCATGCTGGAAAAAAATTGTAATTCAATACCTGATAATTTAAAGGTTTCAACACTGCCTTTATTCATCAACTGGAATGTAATATAGTACTCGTTATTCTGTAACTACACTTTTGTATTAGAAAATATGATGAATTTAAAATAATTTTTTCAGGACAGTTCATATAAACATTATCATGCAAAAATAGTGGATAAAGGCATGTCTAACTCATACTGTATGTCATCCATGAAACTACAATTTGTCATATCCAACAATGCTGGAGTTTAACTGAAGACAAAGGTCCCCATGGGCAAAAGAAAAATTTTGATTTAAATCAAAATAAACCATGACTATGGGAAGATATGGCATTTTATTGACATTTATGTCTTAATACAGCAAAATGTTAAATTTAAGTTCAAATAAGGATTACAATATATTGCTGTTTCATAGACGATATGCTGCTAGGCTTCATCAACGAAGGTAAGATGTAATGAGTGCTAGTCATAACAGCTATACAACAATTTAGTACAACCTGAAATTTTTTTGCACAAACATTTAATAACATTTTGCGAAGCTAAAAATAAAAGTAGTAAATTTTCATATGATTCGCTATATTTATTATTTCCAAAACAATTTCAGTTATGAAAAAAAAAAATAGTTTCCGTTGTTTCTGAGGGCAAACAAGACTGTGCCTACATAAAAAAATACATCAATAATATTCATTTATAGACAAACATGAGTAAAATATTTTTGAAATCAGCCCAGCAGCATGTAGACTGCATACAAATGTTTAAAAACTCAAAATTAACTTATAGAAATTAAATTTGGTACCGTACTTCACAACAGCATATTTTTTTTTATTCTCACATTCATCTTACATGATTAAACACTGTGATGACAGACCAGCCAGTCAGAATGTGCTGTTTCATTACTGCACACTTCACGTAAACATATTGTGTCTCAAATGTGTTGTTATGCACCCCATATTTATAATTAACTACATACCATATAGTACAATTTTTTTTAAAAAATAGTTGCATTAAGATAAATTTTTATAATAAAAAAATATTATGCAGGTTTACAGACAAATTATACAGGTTGATTCTTGAAAGTTTGACACGCCCGCTGCAGTGTAATCTGTACAACATCAAGTGTTACATATCATCAACACTTAACAATATTTAAAAATCTCTAAAGACCAAGTGGTATTACACGTAATAGAAAACATACAAATTACAGTAGTAATAAATAAAATATAGACAGTTTGGAATGCAAAATAAATTGTAACACTGCATTGATTTCAAAATTCTCATGCTACAAACAGTCCTAATTTAAGTACCAGTGCAAATATTTTCAAATGTACAAAACAGTTTATATTCCTGTAAACAGACATATTTTCATAAAACATTTAAATATCTCTCTTCACATAATAATGGTAAAACTATATACAGCACAAAAAATAAACAGTCACTAGACTACAGTTGAGTTTACAAGTATGGAAACAAATATTCTTCAAAAATAATTCTAATGATTTCACTAGTGTAATATAAATATAATTTAGAATTTCCAGTCTTTCCATTTTGCTTGTACAGTGTATCTATAACAATTTATAACATTTAGTTTAACATTATATTTATAATTTGTAACATCCATTTGGAAAATTATTTTTGGGATTACATTATAATTTAGTAAATAAACTCTACAGTACACTCAAATCTATGACACATGTGAAATGTACAAAAGAAATTACAAGGACTGAAGTTACCTGTATCGCATATAACTTTATCTTATCACATTATGCTTAACTTTCTCGTATGTTTAATCTCATGGCTAGCTACATAAACAATACTGCCATTCAACAGTTATAAAATACTTGACGAAAGTTAATTATTTGGCCTTTGTTAATTACAGACTACATAAATTCATCTCATGTTCAAGTTTGCTCCACCCTTTCCCGAATCTACCTTCGACAAGGCTACCAACTTGTACTAGGCACTGTGTCATGCTTCGTTATAACTTGCCTGCCTGTCGAAGTAACAACACAAATTTGTAGTACCTTAATTAAAATTTTAATGCATAATGTTTTCCCAGTAGTGAGTTATCTATCACCCTCGAAAATTTTAGTTTGCAATGTCTTGTCATTTTGTAAAATTTTTATTGCTTAACAAAAACGAAATACGATTTCTATGCCCTGTTGGTGTACATATGAAAATACATACTTTAAATGTACAGGCAATTGGTGAGATTATGTAAACGTACATTCATCGTCTGTAAATCCAAGGTACTGACAAAAACATTGACGAAACTGGATGGAATAATGAATGGAAGGCTGCCAAATGAGAAGAGGTTACAACAAGGTAAATATCAAAAGGCAGCGCAGAGTGGAGTCGACAAAGGGAGTTCTGAGACTAAAACTACCTGTTCTTCTGTACACACGACTCAAGCCTTGCCCTGTTGCCTCACAGACAAAGTCATCACATACAGTGGCCAGAGAGACAACAAACAGTAGACACTTACTAGAAAACAGGAAGATAACTGGAGCAGCGTCACGTCACCAGGTGGAAACAAAGCGGAACAGTGAAGAATCTACGAGGTGGAAGGGAGGGTCACAGGGGTCAGGACACCTCCAACCAAAACCAAAATTTCAATTGTATATTAAAGACCAAATAATCTGCAAATTGAAATCAGGTTGTTCCAGCAATGCCTGTGACACTGATGCAACAGCGCTGCCTCCCTTCCCCACACACCCCCCCCCAAACAAAATTCTAGATCCTCCCTTGAAGATGACCTAGCTGAGGTGTAATAAAGGGGTTCTAAGGAACCTCAGTCCTATCAAGGTCCTCAGTTTGACAGCAGGTTTTTCTCTTCAGATGGGACACAAATACTTATATGTTTTTGGTGTGAACTTTGCGACAACTTTTCATTATACTGGAGGATCGATCAAGGTTTTTCAGTCCTACAATCAACTTCATTTTTCTCCTCCCCCAACCCCATTGTCAGTCCCTGCCCAGACCACACAAGAACATGTCATTGCATCGTGGGTGTACCTAGAAATTGTTTCCGGAGGGGAAAGTAATACCGTAGTATTATTAATTATCTGTGTTGATGTTTTTGAGTGTTGAGATAGTAAAAAATTTATTTCTGGTTACCAGTATTATCTTGTTATTATTTTGGTTTTTTGTAATTGTTTAAATAAAATAGAATGCAAAAAAATGTTATGTTATGTTGTTATCACACATTTTATTTGACTTATTTCACATATTTACTTACCACAGTATTTCTATGAGTTTTGATCTGATAAAAATTTAAAGACTCCTTGTTTCAACAGTTCAAAGGTGGAAAATGTAATGATTGGTCACACTACCAACAGGGCCTGAGCTGGATCTCGATGGCCCCAATAAAATTGTATATACATAAATAATAGGCTGAAAATTGATTGATCTGATTATGTAATGAGCACCTCAAAACATTGTTCATGAAATAACTTTTTTGCAAAACTGTA
Source organism: Medauroidea extradentata (assembly GCA_003012365.1). Taxonomy (NCBI): domain Eukaryota; kingdom Metazoa; phylum Arthropoda; class Insecta; order Phasmatodea; family Phasmatidae; genus Medauroidea; species Medauroidea extradentata. Next base: position 14,229 of record PNEQ01083767.1, on the reverse strand, counting down.
TTAGCACTGTAAAACTAAAAATTTTTTGGAAAAATATTAAATTTTAGCTACTTTTAACAGTCTGGGAATTGTTATGAATATAAAAGTACAGGAACTAACATTTTATGTATAAATGGGTAGCTGTACCTAACTTGTGGGTGATAACCCTGGTGGAGAAACACACCGACAAGAGTAAGTTATTTGTGTTTAAGTGGTGTGCATACGACATAATTAACATTATTGTTTTAAATGGTGTAAATTCTGCAGGTCTACACCAAGTAAGTACCCACATATTGGTGGATATTTGGTGTTTCCCACCAAAGGAAACTCCTAATATTGGTGGGAGACCCATTAAGTATGGTATTGCACTCAAATTTGGTGTGAATTTACCAAATTTGGTAGGAAAATAAAATAAGGTGTGTGAATACCAACATTAGTGTTGCTGTTTTAAATGATGGTTACACACCAAATAAATACCCCAATATTAGAAGCTATGTGGTGCTTTCCCCAAAGAAAATCCCTGATACTGGTAGGGACCCTGAAACTTGGTTGAAACACTTGCAACACAAAAATTATGAGCAATTAATTAAAAGAAACCATTATTGGCAAAGTTATGCAGTGTGTTTGGAGGTTCAGAAGGCGTGCTAGCACCTTAAGGCTTGCTCCCTAGTTACTACTTTTTAGCTACATTAATTTGTTACGCCTAAACGAGAGCAGATATCAAAAATTTGTCTGGCGGTTTTGTTTAAAATTGTCTTCTCCATTTTGGCTGTTTTTTTTCCCTTCAAGGCAGTAAATATTACGGGTTTAGCTCATTATGTAATTAACAGAATTATGGTTAGTTGACTTTTTAGTCGAAACAGTATAATTTCTTACTTTGAAAAAATTACCTATTGCTGCAAAAACCACATTAAACAACACTGCCAGACAGATTTTTGATATCTGGTCTCGTTCAAATTTAAAAAAATAATTATCGCAAAAACAGTAGAAACTAAAGAGCCAGGCCTGAACATGATTTCATTGCAGCCAACTTCACTGAGCCTACGTGACTGGCCGAACTACTATACTGTCTGTCGTCTGTCCAGCTCACAACTGAAACTGAAGTAGAATGTTAGAGGGGAGGGTACAGGGGTAGGAGAGACAGAAGCAACCATTGATATACGAGATACCCACAGTGCACATGTGAACTTGTTAGGTGGCACCTAAATCATGACGTATATAGAACTGCTTCCTATGGTTCATAGCAAGCTTACAGAAGGTAAGGTGTCTCACGACTTTGCCAAATAGTTTTTCTTCTACTTCTGGTTGTTGCTAGTATTCCGTTTCCACTATCATATGGCTACATGTTGTCAGGTACGACAAGTGTGATCACCAGGTCAGCAGCTGTAGCAATCTTGCCCCACAGAGCCACGTGACAGGTGTCACTGCTGTCTGTTTACCCAGAGAACGCGTGTCAGCTCACAGCAATCTAGCTGTGCCTTGCTATGTCTGAGAGTCATCCGTACAGACATGTGTGGTCCTACACATTTACAGAACGCATGGTTGTGACAGGAACTGTCTCGTCTGGCTCGTGTGCACAAGGAGTACGTGAGGCACTGGCTGCGAACTCGGACCCGCTGTGGCAGCCCGAGTCCATTGTTGCGTCGCTGTAACAGTTGGACTGCGGCTGCTGACTCTCAGACTCGTCCTCCTCCGTGCTAGTGGCGGTGTGATACAGACTCTCTGTCACGCCACCGTTGTTGTTGGCGGTGGCCGTCCGCAGAGCCGGGTGTGGACGCCTACGGCCCGGAGACGTGGTTGCAGCCGGACCGCCTGCATTAGCGTTGCCGTTCACGTCCCGCAAGCGTGGCTGCTGCGCGATTGTCTCGTACTGTGCATCTGGAGCCAGAAACAGTTGGTCCCGCCCACAGAATGGTGTAAAGTCACACGCTGTGCCACTCTGAAAGTTGTTGTTTTGAAGCCTTGCTTGGTCATACATAGTTCTTTGTGCAGGATTTGGGGGACTTCCGGGAGCCTGCACTGGACACGTGTTCATGTCGTGCTGATTCTGATTGTTGTAGTAGCCACTGTTACAATTGTTCGATTCTTTGGCAAAACCATCAGATGATGGAGTGGAAATTGACATGGGGGAAACAAAATTACTATCATTAGCGTCGGTCCCAGAACAGTTACTGGACAGAGCTAAATGCTGTAGGCAATCCTTCGATATATCTGACCGTGGACAGTTCATGCCAACATTTTTCCTAATGTCCATATCCATGAACTCCCTACAGTTGTGCACAGAGTTCTTTCGGTGAACACTCTCTGCAACTTCCTCCTCCGTCACAGATGATTCGTGCTCTGCGATGTGTTCGTGATAAGCAGTCGGGTACTGCAAGCGTCCACGAGTAGAAGACTGTCTTTGGTAGCTGAAGGCATTGCCGGAGAGCTCGGCATTGTTGATGTTCTTCTCGTGTAACATGACGTGATGGTGATGATGGTGCTGTTGGCCATCCTTGTCCACGATGAGGGCAGACTGCTGGAATGGATGGTGACCAATGGTGTTCATATTGCTATGTGTTCCATCATGCTGCTGCTGCCTGTGGTGGTGATGGTGATGGTGCATCTTGTCCAAGATCTGGAAGGTATCTGCCGTCCCTGACGATACGTTCACCAGTCGCTGCTTCCTTGGGTCGACAGCTTCATCGTAGAGTGACGAGTCCTGCCCGTCGTTCCGTACTGACACATTGCAGCAGGAAGACACGTCCGCGAAGTATACCTCAGACTCTGTGGGCTCGGCCTTATTGCACAGCAAGTGGCCTGGCAGCTCCTGGCCCTGTAGGTGTGCCACGTATCTCATGCGTGGCGACATGCTGCCAGTTACGCCGCAGCCATCGCTCGTCCTCACAATGTTCATGTTGGACGGCAAGGAGATGGGAAACTGCTCACCATCATCCAACATAAGCTCATTCTCATGACAGTGATCACCCAGCCGACAGCCTTGCTTACCGCTCAACCCGTGCACGGTGCGGTCATTGTTACCACCTACAAAGTGGCTCGGGGAGGTCTTCTGATTCCTCGACTGATTGTCCACGCCATAAGGGAAATTCCCTCCCGACTTCACCACTGTCATGTCTATCCTCTTCTTGGTCTTCCTTGCTGGCAATGTGTTGTTGATTCTCTCTTTGTTTTCAGATGAATCAGTGTTCTCGCTTGTGGTGTTTCCGGAAGCTACGATCTCAGCCTCGCTCGTGTTCATGTAGTTCTCTAGGCGCAGACTCTTCTCCCCGCCATCAGCAGGCCCGATGACACCCTCCCCAGATGACGAGGAGAAGTCGTCAAAGCGTAGTCGACCGGAGCGGTGGCGGTAGTCAGCAGAACCACCCTGCTGGCAATGATGATGGTGGTGGTGATGCATGTGGTGTAACCTCGCGAGACTTGCATCCATCTTTCCACGTGCAGGGCTGGGACCCAGCATGCCTAGCGCCTGTCGTGCGGGGCTACCACAGTGGGAGTGAGGGTTGGAGTACGGAGGAGGTGGCCCCCACATGTAGTAGTGCTGTCCGTAGTTGGCGCTGCCCTCCGTCACGAATGGCCGTGGCAACTGTGGGGTGCGTTGCTCCCCCCTCCCTCCCCCACCACTGTCGGAGCCAGTCCCTTCTGTCGTTGCAGGGTGGCTACTGAAGCCATACTGACTGTCAGGGCTGCTGGCTGTGTTGCGATGGCTCTGGGTGTTGGCAACCTGCATCTCCCTGAACACATTAACATATCATATTTCCTCACCATTTTCAGCTGCAGCATATCTACATACAGTTCCAGCAAGTTCATTTATAACTGCTGTCATTGACTCAATAAGGGCTTCCTTTATATGGAGACCTCCTCCTACTTAGTGAAAAAGATTCAATTTAATGCATTTTTCATTCTTAACAAACATTTAACAAAAGCTAGAAACTAGTTCAAACATTTTTTTGTAATATTGAAAAATGGAAGTACATATACATATTTTGATCACAAAGTTTTAAAACTAGAAACAATGACATTTAAACAATGCATATCCACATTTTGTTTGCTTTAAGTACATGCATGAAGAAGTGGTTATATGTAATTAAGTAGGAAAGTAAATTAAATAAGCACTCTAACATAAATTATTGTCTTGAATTACACTGACTACCTACTACAGTATTTCTTGCTGAATCTAAAATGAAAGTTAGGATTTTCCATATTCGGCACTTATTCTCAGTGTCTATCGGACACCTTGACAGTCACAAATGTCAGCCAGCCTGACTTAATAAAGGATTGGTCTTGGCCAGTATACCATGGAACTGTTACACAACTAGTCAGGATTGCAGTAGGTTTCCCAACAGCAGCGTCATAACCAACTTCTACTACCCTTACAGATGTGACAACCTACAGTACATATGTGTCTGCTACCCTGACACTTTACAAGTAACACTGCTGCATCAGAAACAGAGATAGGGACATATTGCAGCGATACACCATACCTGGGAGGTGCAGTACTGGCAGGAGGGCTGGCATTGGCGGGAGGCGTGCCGCGCGCCCAGGGCAGCCTACGCCAGCTCCAGCCAGATGGAGCACGTCGTGTGGAGCCCTCCTCACCTGGGTTAGGGGAGTACAGGTTGCCGATGCGACCCGGCGCCCAGTATCGACTATAACAAGCGCACACCATACACTCTCAACGCACACTCTTAAGAGAGGCTCTTACATACTACACAGTTATAGCAGGGACCCAAAGGCAGGATTTAAATCTATATTTTTAATGGTGTATATGTGCTCAAACATCTGCTGTGTCTTCTAGACACAAAATGTAAAACTGTCTGCCAGATTCAAATCCATGCAGTTTCTGTGTAACTACAGTAATCTCTCGGTTAACCGACTCACGGGACTGAAAAAAATCACCTTTAAATTGAAGGAGTTTTTAAACTGTATGACACGTTTGGAACTTAGAATGGGACCAAAAAATATAGTTGAGGTGAAAGAATCGCTAAACTGGAAGATTTTAAACTGAGAGATCATGTCATTCTAAAAACACAATTGTATGTTTCAAATAAATCATTTCATCATTTACCGGTATAGTTTTACTGTGCATGATTTACATATAATCAGTGCAGCCAAGGATAACTGTTTAGCCAACATGGCCACTGTCTTATGATTATTTGCTGCAAACTGGTATGAAGGGGACATTCTTGTTTAAGAACTGTCATACAAAATTGTCAAATGTGCAGTGTTTTTGCATATAATATTCTTCATTACAGTAACCTCTAAAGTAATCACATTAATTACAAGTTGATGGTATTACATAACACACACAAAAATGTAGCTAGTTTTTTTTTTTGTACACTGGACACTAAATGTGTTTGGTACTAATGTTTTCTCAAACGGTTGATTTGTATTAACATTGTAAAACACTCTAAAGATATAGATACAGCCCAAAATGGCAAAAAGTTTAAAGGTTCTGAAGTTTGTATCGGAAAAATAAGTAGAGGAAATGAAATGTGAACAGAAGTAACCATAGTCCTGCAGTTATAAAGAATATTTCACCTGAAAAAGTGTCAATGTGGCTACACATGGATGCAATGATGTAAATTAGGAAACTGTAATGTTATAAATTAGGGAAATGTCAATAACAGATAAATCATATTTTAAAATTAATTTGCACGACAGAACTATGTATTCTAGAACTATTCCATGGAGAGAAAAATGTTGTGTGTTAAATTCATAATCTGGCAATCAAAGAAAAAAGAACAGCGTAAATGGAAATAAATGTATTAATTGAGATAGGAAAAATAGTGCTATACAAGAAAACCTTTCTAAATGTGGTGTGCAAACCTAAAATCTTGATGTAGTGTTATTAAATAGACTGTACTACTAGCCTAGCAACCATATTTTACTGGGAAATACTGTAGTCGGACAGTTCTGTTAAACAGAACCACAAAGTGCAGAATATACAGTGAAGATTCACAACAGCTTTCATTGCACCATATGCCGGCATTAACAAGCCACCTCATTTGATACAAAATATGACATAAACACTGCTGTGAGCAGGATGGCCAAACTGAGCAGGACGGGTGGCACATGAAAGTTAAGAGTCCTGCACAGCTAGCACCCGAAATGTGTTACAACGTGTTAGGAGAAGGGTTTTTAAGAGATATTACTAAACATGCATTCAATATCTTTATTTACTTAAAGAAAGTACATTTAAAACTATGCTTCTCTATTTTTGTTTTTTAGATATTGTGCCTAGAATCAAGGTTTCTGCCATCTCAAAATGGCCCAAAACTGCTTTTCCAGATGGCTGTCACATAAAAAATACCAACTGGAATATTTTATATATAAAAAAAAAATGTTGGGCTTTACTATGCACTTTCTGTAAATAAAAATATATGGTCACTGCTTAAAGTTCCATTATTTGTGATATAATAATAAATAATAATTAATATTATAATAGACTTCTACTGATGTATTTTTGCACAAGTGGCAGACATTCACAAATGATGTGAGGGACAACGTTGGACACGTTTTTTCTGCTACATACTAATGTGTTGTTATACATCAGGTTGAAGGGGTAAGGTGTCGAGCCAGACAAGTGTGTTAGTGCTCACCTGTCCTCCATGAGTTCCCAGGGGAACGGTTCAGGGTAGCGGCACTCGTCACAGCAGCTGCAGTGATGTGTGGTCCTCTGCTGGCGGTACAAATACCTGCACCGCATCTCCAGTTGCTCCCAGTACATCTTCTTCTTCTCGTGGCTGCAACCAGACATAACTTCGCATTTATATTGAACAGTAAAATGGGGTGGATAGGAGCACTGGGGCATGTAGGCACACTCACCTGAGCAACTGGTAGACCAGCATGCAGGAGAAGAGACAGACTAGGATGCCGATGACAGAAAGGCCAAACATGGCGCGCAGGCAGGAGTACAGGGCCCCGTGCACCACGTCACAGTCTGGTGTCGCATTGAACACGTACCGCACTCCTGCAACAGTTACCACAGCTCGACACACATTCTCATACACAATGCAACGCACCGTTTCATGACAGTACAGTACTGTAACTTACTTCTGTGGGCATAGTAATGTCTCCAGTACTTTTGATTATTGATATATTTAAATCCATTTCAGTGGCTGAAATGATTCAAATACAGTATATATAAATATGTAAAATTAATTATTAAAAATACTTTTGACACTATACCCTAGTTATTGATATTAATAGTTACAGTAGTAGGTAATTATTTGGACGTTGCCTGGTAAAAGAGTGGCATGACTTCTGAATGGGGAATGGGAATACACTAATCTTTTTAAATGCAGTGTTATTAATTTGTTTTACAATTAAAATATGTTAAATTCTTGCAAACTGTTTACAGGATTACAAAATATGTATATACAATCTTCATTCATACAACACATACATTACATTTTTCTGATATTATCTTTGAATGTTCCTTGCAATGGGACAGAATAACATATTGTATCCTACTATTGTGAACATACACCATTGCAATATTATGTCATCACAGAAATATTTTTCATTTGTTTTTTATTTGTCTTATACAAAGATTTCTGGGACAACATATTATTGCAATGTCATATGTCCACAATAGTACAGTATGTTGTTCTATCCCGTTGCAAGAAACATTTCAAAGACATTGAAATTGGTTTATTTGTATTAAAAATGTAGACAACGACCACACCCAAAGTGTCAAATCACATTGCAAGAATTTTTTAATAAGTACTTTCTCCCTCCACTTAAAATTCAAAACTTATTCCCACCTTCCACTAACAGAATAGTTGCTCTTAAGAATGGTATTTTCATGCATGTTACGTTCTGAAAGAACTTGAAAGTTCTTCTCTAAAACGTATTTTCTGTCTGTAGATGTATAATAAAAATACACATACCCATGTAGGTGCAACAGTTAGACTATATTTAGTTGTCAGATTAGCTCTGGACAATGTGTCATTCCAGGAGTGAGGAGATGGGGTGGGCGATAGGCTTGAATCTTATACAATACTTTCTAGCAACATTACTAATAGATAGGCCACAGTGATTCCAACCACAGTAACCTAATGTACATACTGTGCGTTCAGCTGACTCACGCCACAGAGTATTAAGAACTATCATATAATTGTAACATAAATAAAAATAATTCTTGAATATATCAGAAAATCTGCTTGATTGGCAGTTGTGGCTTGACCCCTATCTTCTATTCAAAGTCACAGTAATTTTTTTCAAAGAATTTTTTTTTTCTTGACTTACGCAAAATGGAAAATGCTAGGGGAAATACGTGTAACATATATTGAGCCAACAGACCTTACTTTCACCTTTGTAGCTTGTCTGGAATATTGTTACGCATGCCTGTGGCCTGAAGCAGTTGAGTCCCAGAGTATTACTAATGTTAATGTGCGACAAGTACTCGAGGAAAGCTTCTTGGTAGACTCACCCTCGTCACCATGGTCGAGGCTTACGACGGCATCCATGTTAACGGAGGAACAGGTGCAGGTCTGCGTCTTCTGCGTGTAGACGCACTGGCGCAGCGTCTGCAGGCGGTTCATGTGTATGACGGTGGTGGTGATGGTGACGACGACACACAGCACCGCGCATGCCAGGCAGCAGCCCCCACACACCTTGATCTATCATGCAAACACACAAACCAACACTCATGCATCTATGTACAGCACATCCTGCCCAAATGTCTGTCACAAATATTGGATGTGATTTACCACAGATATTTGTCAAGCTCAAGTTCACTAATGGAAACCAACACATTAATAGTATTTATATACTGCTAAGGTCAGAAATTAAAACACCTCAAAGAAATCTTTAAGATGTTATGGAATCAATTGCAAAGAATAATTTACATTATTAATGACGTATACAGACAAGCACTGTGCAAATCCAGATAACAAATGAGAAGTGTTAATGATTTATTCTGGGAAAAGTTGACTGTTTGGAAGAATTTAATGTAACATTGTTATGACAGCTGTTCTTTTATTACTGCTGCAATGTCAGTTGACAGAGCTAGCGCTAACTCTGATGCACCAACATCAAAAACTTACAATTAGTCTGTAAGCAGTTAAACCATACCACATAACTGTCATTCAGTATTGTGTAGTAGGAAATTACTCTGTTTTAAAGGACAGTCACAGCACAAAAGATTTTCGCTATTTCCATTTCCCAACTAAGGCAGAGAAACAATGCAGTTGTGTTATTGTGTACAATGTAATACGTATTTGACATGGAAAGTATAGTACCTCCTTTATTTTTCGATAATGCAGATGGCCACTCAATTTTGCATGCCGTACAGATATCTGATGTATAGGGGCCTACAAATTATACATTATTTTCTAACAACTGACAAGACTTCAAGCTGTTATTCCCTTGGTTGATGTGTTCCACTGGTCTACAATGTCAGGAATTGCAATGGAGAACATTTTGTGCCAATAGCTAAACATTCCACGGTAGAGTGACCAATTGCTACGGACTTGAAAAATTCACATTTGTAGCTTCAGATGTAGAAGTGCTTAGGAAAATATGTATTTCATACAAGTACTCACTTCTGTCGGGTCTTGTTTGGGTATGACCTTTGTCAATAGGCAAAGCAAGACCACTCCCAGCATTCAGTAATATAATTCAAATGTGCAGTACAATGGTATGAAGTCAAAGACTCTGTGGGGGAAAATGTTTGGAATGCAGTCCACCTTAGTTCAGTCACCAGCAGATAGTTCATTGGGACGTAGCACAGTGCAGTGTAGGCCTCGCAGATGTCAGGACCAGTGGCGATGTAGAATGTTCGGCTACTGCACGTCGTCAGGCATAACTGTCCTTACTCTGTGGTTCGACATACCTCTTCAGGACCTTGCCTACATGATGTCTGGCCTTCTTGTGTGGGTGCCCCAATGTAACATAATGCTGTACAGTGCTCATATACGAGGTACATTCAACTGATCTTACACATTTCCACTGTATGACAAAGCTTAAATAGGCCAACAAGACAACGAGAGACAGTTATGAGTGACGGAACAAGGTATATATTTAAGGATCAGCAAAACAAATGAAGAACAAAGAAAGGAAATACAATTTTTTAATAAGAAATAATAACCATCACAACTGAAGAGCCAAACACCAACTACATGACCTTGCAGTTGACAGATTATCCTCTCTATATACCTTGGCGTACTGCAAGCTGAGGAGTAACTATATACTACTTTCGGGCGGGCCCAGTTTGATAAAAATACACATCTTTAATGTTGCCAGTAATCTCCATTAGTAAGCCAGTAACATGTTTACAGGACTGTTATTATCAAAATTAATTCTATCCACAACTAAAACATTTAACTGTTGAGGATATTTTTTTTTGTTTAGGCTAATCGAATAAATTAAGATGCCACTTGGCTAACTCACCCAACAGTTCAAGGCGATGCTCTCTTGTTTATACTATTTTGGCTATATTAATTTTTTATGCCTTAATTAGAGCAAATATAAAGAATCCGTTTGGCAATTTCGTTAAAAATTGTCTTCTTCATGTTGGCTGACTTTTTTCAAGGCAGTAAATCCTATGTTTTAGTTAATTATGTAAATAACAAAATTCTGGTTGACTTTTTAGTCGAAACCGTATAGTTCCTTGTTTTGAAAAAAATTAGCTATCATAGCAAACAAAAAACCATTTTCAACAGAATTACCAAACAGACTTTTTATATCTGCTCTCGTTTAGCTTAAAATAAAATTACTATCGCAAAAAACTGTAGAAACAAAGAGAGCATGGACTTAGTTAATTACACACAATGCAAAATATGTTCTCCCATATCAATAAATTTAGACTACTGTATCATCATTGTCTGGTTACACACAACTATAGCGATTTATGCTTTCCTTAGTTTCTTTATGACAACAAAATAATAAATTGCATAATACAGTACTTTTTCAGTAAATCATGATGATTGAAACCAAGCGAGGCACAGCGCAATAGTAACACATTGGACTCACATTCGGGACGACCTGGCTCCGACCATCCTGATTTCAGTTTTTCATTGTTTCCTGAAATCATTCTAGGCGAATGCTGTGACGGTTCCTTAATAACGACCATGGCCGAATACTTTCCTAGTTCCTGTCCTAGAGTAAATTTACGTGTAACCGTCTGTAATGACCTCACTTTCGACAAGACGCAAAGTCTAATGTTTCACAACTGTGCTCACCACCTTGCCAGGTTACTGTATGGATGGATGCACTTGATACCACTGAACACTGTTCCCATGCTGTGGGCTCACGGTTGTCTCCACTCGTCTAACAACTAACATACTCTTGATAATCTGTTCCAATGTCACTCTTAGTACGTCCACACTGTACTAGACACCACATACACGCAACAAACCACTCATTCACTCACACACTTTACAGGACTGTTTTGTTTTCTCTGCACGGCAGTGCATGTTTCCTCGACTCTACAAAAACATGTCAGACGGACCGTAAAGAGCACTTACCAGGTAACCGAAGCGATTTCTTCTCCCAGCAAGACACATCACAGTCATGCCAGTGACTATCAACTGGAAAAATAAACAAAACTAGTATATCAAACTATTAATACTGTCGATACAATGATAAAACTACAGTTACAAACTGACTAATCCATAACGCAAAAACAAACAATGTAGTCATATCAAATTCCACTGTTATATCTACACATGCACAGCTCTCCTTGGATGACATTACCTCTTATTTTACAGAGCAAAAAAGTAATCTTTGGCAAAGATTTTTAAAATTTTTTATTATATATAAATTTTTTTTTATTTGAAATCATCACTGAACTTTGAATTGTATTTAATTTATTATCTAGGCCATTTGAACATGAACAAATTTCTTACCAATACCAGCTGGGCTGCATTAAATATAACTACAAGCAATAGAGCAGTAAGGGTGATCTATGGATTCACAGCAGGTAGAACATCACCTCTATGCATGCATGACAGGTCTCTTTACAAGGAGGAAGACAACACTAGTATGTATGTACCTTATAATGTACCTTTATTTCAAAGAAGAGGGCTGTGGTTGGAGTACTGGCTAAGAGCACTCGCCTTACAGCAAGGTGGGGTAATTCCTGGATTTTCGCATGTGGGAATCTGCTGGACGATGCTGCTGGTCTCACGGGTTTCCTGTTTCCCCAGACCTTTTAATTCAAGGGCCTCTCCATCATAGGGCCTTGTTTCATGTCATCCTCCTGGCAAGCAGCTACGGGCGCGCAGTTGTGAGTCTGGCTCCGAAGTGTGATACCCTGGCCTTGGATACACTCCTTTTACAATATTTATTAATTACAAAGTGTGTCATTAACGAGGATATACCAATAGGCATATTTACAACTTACAGTCTTCCGTTATATAATCTGCCGAAATATTTAAGATGCTCAGGAATATGTTTGATTTCCATGGTTTCACAGACAGTAAACAATTAAGTATTTGATGTAATTTAATATTTGGTTTCATATTTAAACTCAGGTTGGAGGCAAATACCTGTATTGTCTTGTCCATATCCGCCCTCTGCTCTGGGATGTGTACTGTTTCCCTACCCCTCTCCCTCCTCTTAGTGCCACCACTATATATCTGTGCTAGCCATTGAATTATTGTATAAAGTAATTCCGCTGTCAGATTGTCTCTATGTGACTTCTCTGTGGTATGCCTACAATTTAATGAGTTAATTATATAAACATACTTGCATTCAAAATATTCTGAATATTTTGTAGTGGAACACGCCTGCTTAAAAATAATCTGTTTCTTATTTTTAAAAAAAGTTAGGTGCAGTCAAAAAACACCAATTGGGCATCAAAACTTTTTTGTTATTTGTAAGCAGAGGTGGTGTGTTCAAGGCCAAGCAGTGTTTAGCGATGGCTATGTAGTAACACTATGAGTTATTTGTGCAACAATTAAGAATGTTATGCGCACGTACATTCTCCTGTCAGTAGAGTAAAAGAGGTTAGAACAATTATTTGGCAACACGACTTCGGGCAGTATAACATACCATCGTACACTGTGTCTGGCAGCACCGTTAATGTCCAATGCAACGTCTTGTGTGTATATTTGGATCCAATACCGCTTCCTTCAGAACATGACCTCGCTTCGCCCATCACCTGGAATCTTCTGAGCTGACTAGTGTCATCCCTGAGCTGTGGGATTTTAAGAGCAATCTTGATGTTAAAGTTAAATGTGAAAAGTTACGAAGATTATAGAAAGGGTCTGTTTGTTTATTTTACTTATTCAGTGGCTATGTATGTATAAATGTTTTACTTGTGCTTATGCAAGTATAGTAATTTCATACGGTTTTTGTGTTATATTGTATATTATGTTATTGTATTTTATATATTATTATTGACAAGTCCTAGATAAATTATATTGTCAGATATAGGATATCAATAAATCAAATAACATGAAAATGGAAAAATGGAAGGTGTAAGTACAGACTGTACCTAATCAGCAGTGATTGTTTGGTGCTTAGCCTGCATGTAGAAGGTATTGGTGGAGCGCCGACAGAGATGAAAGAAACTATAGTGATACGACAATGGATGATGAGACTGCAACAGAACGGCGCAACGGTCAGTGAGTGATGTCGTCGTGAACTAGCTAATAGTGTATGGTGGCGGGAGTGTTGAGAGAGAGAGAGAGAAAGAGAGAGAGAGAGAGAATGTGTGCTTGTGAGCTGACTGTAAATGGACGAGAAGGTTTGAAATTTAGAAAAATTGGTTACTGGTGTACTGTGAAAGTGAGATAGTAAGATATTCCAAATGTTAAAGAGCTGGCATAATTTAAAATAAAGTTGTGAACACGACAGATTGAGAAATAATACGTGTAATTCAGGAATACTAGGTACTAGGTACCGTAAATATTAAGTGATAGGACTGTACATTAAAATCAAACTAACGTCACATGTTGTGTTGTTACTAGTTTTGGAAAGGTTTGTAATTTAAACAAATGAACGCAAGACAAACAATTTACTCAAGTTGCACAACGACTCGAATTCCCTAAATGAAGAGGTTAAACTTAATAATTGCTGTGTTTATTTCAATCTTTAAAAGGTACGTACAATGGTCACCGTCTTGGATAATAGAGTTTTGCTTTCATTAAATTACTTTAAATTATACATTATAATACTAAACAATAAAGAGCTTGTAAAATTATTGTATGCAGACAAGTAGATTGTTTAATGTTTGCTCCTGCTTCAAGGATTCAAAGAGGTGCGCCCCCTCCCCTCTTCCCCCCCCCCCCTTGATGTGGT
>PNEQ01083758.1:5702-25998 GCA_003012365.1 Medauroidea extradentata | reverse complement strand
CATGGGGGTAGAGGATGGGGGCTTCAAATACCTTCGACAGATCAGTGTAATGCACAGCGGGGTTGCCTACGCTGAGTTTTCATTGCGCTCCCCTACGAAGACGGTACATTTCCGCCTACGGGTTTATAGTTAAAAAGTGCTTGTTTTGGCTCGTACTACCTGCCCTCAAGCGTTGTATCATGAATTAATATACACCCTGCATGTATCAGTACTAGCAGACGGCACAGTGGTCTAAATATCAGTACTACTGAGCTACACAAATGTCACTATAATTCTAGCGAGTGCACATTACAATAAGTACCAGTACTATCGGACTGTACTGTGGTATAGTTATCACTAATAGCGAACATTATGTTGTTTTACATATCAGCACCAACGTACTGCACAGTAGTATATGTTTCAGTACTAGCGGGCTACACAGTGGTATAAGTAACACAGTAGCGAACTGCATATTAACATCTTGTAAAACGAATTATTGTTATCAGTAGGCAGTATACAATTATATGCACCAGAAGACTGCAATGGGAACGTTTCAGTGCAGCAAAAACATATATATTTTTATATACAAACTTATTTTTAAAGTTTAGATCACTGCATTAAAATATTGCTGCCGTTTTGAAAATTTGCACCTTTTCTATACGAACCAAACTGAAATGAAATGTAATACATGATTCCTAAATTTTATATCTTTACCGAGTTGAAAGGAATCGGTTAACATTTTCAAAAAGGTTTAAGGGAACACGCATCAATACCCTTTTTGGAAGGTGATATCAAAAGTCTATGTTTTCTACGGAAACTGCCTCAGAACCTAAACGGTAGCTTAGATATTCCTTCATCCCCCATAGAGTGAAAGCAAAGAAAATCAGTTAACTTAGCAAGTGAATAAGAGTACCAACCACTATGTTTTAAGAGAAAAACAGGTAAAGGCATCAAAGATAGTAACAATATGCTGATTGATGCGCCGTTATCATGTCAGAAACAAAAACATAAAAAGTGAATTTAAAACAATACATTTCTCACAGTATCTACAGTATATTGCTAGATAATTACAACATAAGTAAACATACATAGCCCGTGAAGAAAAACAACCTACCAGCCGAATTGCGAGACTAAAATGTCTTGTCGTTCCGAGTAATTTATTGCTACTTTGCAAAGCCGCAGATATGAGCTGTCAAACAATTGTAAAATTTACCAGGAAAACTGTACATTTCAAAAGTTGTTTACAGATTATTTACAGCTTGTGCACATTTTACACATTGACTCCAGCTGCAAAATTTAACTAGAAGTTACCAGCGTAATTGATACGCCTACTTTCCTCAAAGTGAGAGCATATTAACCCCGAAAGAGAAAATTGTTTACGAAATCTGGGAATGTTAAATTATAATATTGATTTAGACTTATGATACACGAAATATACTAAACATCAGTCAGCTTATTAAGTAATGTAAGAGTACCCAGTTTAATGAAAGCGAGGAAATTTTTTTCATATATTTCCATCTTAAAGATAAAAAACAGCCACCGTTTTCAAACTAATACAAAAGGACGAACGAGATAGGCAAAAGTCAAGTCGGTTTTATATGCAGTATGTGTACCAAGTTTGATGAAATTTTTGAAAATATTTCATCGCATAAGCCATACTATGTTAAAATTATTTTAAAAAGGTAGCCATTTTGAAAATATGAACATACGATGAACGAAATACACAATATTCAAGTCAGCTTTGTATATAGATGGGTACCAAGTTTGGTGAAATTCGGCAAAATATTTCCTAAGATATGTTATACTATGCTAAAAATTTAAAAATGGCCACCAATTCGAAAATATAACCACAGGATGAACGAAATACACAAAAGTCAAATTAGCTGTGTTTGTAGTATGTGTACCATGTTTGTAGTATGTGTACCATGTTTGTAGTATGTGTACCATGTTTGTAGTATGTGTACCATGTTTGTAGTATGTGTACCAAGTTTGTAGTATGTGTACCAAGTTTGGTGTAAATTCTGAGAAATATTTCCTATGATAAGGGCTACTATGCTAAATATATAATAATAGCTTACCTTTTTGGAAAAGTGAACACAGGATAAAAGAAATCCACAAAAATCAAGTCAGATTTGTTTATAGTATATGTATATCAAGTTTGCTGGAACTCTGAAAAACATTACATAAGATATAATAATTAGCTAATAATATAAATGTGATCGCCTTTTTGAAAATATAAACACAGGATGAATGAAATACATAAATGTCAAGTGATATTTATATGTGGTATATATGTAGCAAGATTGATGAAATTCCTGAAAATATTTCCTAAGAAATGTAATAAGTTACTATGCTTAAAATATATAAATGGCCGCCATTTTGAAAATATGAACATAGGATGAACAAAATTCACAAAAGTAAGGTCGTATTTATGTGTACTAAGTTTGAAGAAATTGTAAGAAATCTTTCCTAAGATATGTAACACTACGCTAAAATTTAACAAATGGCCACTATTTTAAAAAATATGAACACATGAAAAATGAAATACGTATATAAAAGTCAAAGTTAGCTTTGTATGTAGTATACGAGTACCAAGTTTGATGAAATTCTAAATTATTGTTCCTTAGATATATAGATTGATCGAATAATGTTAAAACGGCCGCCATTTTGAACATATGAACATGGCGTTAACGAAATATATAAAAGTCAAGTCAAATAACAAAATACTACATGTGTGCAAAGTTAGATGAAATTTGGTCCACTGGTTTTAATCTATACTGCGTGCACCATGAACATAATACATGAAAGTATGTTATAAATTTTGCAAGATTATTCCGTGTAAAAATGAGGTAAAGTTTCACAGTGCAAGTTTTCGGTTGCCGCAAATGACTAAGAAGAAATTCGTGATTGCAATATTTAAAACGAAACATTTGTTATAATATAATAATGTAAGGATAAATATATACCGACTATGCCAGGTGAGTTTTACTAATAACAATATCTGCATCTGTGGAGAAATTGTATCGAATATATTTCACCTTCATTAAGGGTGTTCAAGTGGATTAAGTCATGATGTTATATTTACATGGATTACTGTTAGTTTTGCAGACAATACTTGTGAGTGTAGTTTCTTCTTATGAAACAATTTTAGCTGGCGAAGTTTTCTTATAACGGAACGTCAAAGTCAAAATTTGGATGTTCTGCTGTCAGGCAAATACTGAATACCAATTGACTTACGTACTTAAAACAATTCACAGTGGAATAATATATTATTGACTACGTAATAAAACATTTTTTAAAAAATTCTACGAGTAGCTTTTGTATTTTAAAAAATTACTGAAACTGCAACATTTTTCTGTACTTTTGCGAATTTTTTATATTTGAAATATTCCGTTGCGGGCATTTAAATGATTTATTGCATAGCTCATTGGATGTAAATTCACAGTGAATTATTTTTATTTAAGTAGGTCAGTTTGTGTTCACTATTTGCATTGCAGCGTAACATGCAAATTTTAACTTTGACACCCGGTTATGAGAAAACTATGAGAGCTAAAATTTGTTCGTAAGAGTGAAATGTACTCACAAGTATCGTCTCCAAAACTAACAATGTTTTATATAAATATGAAATGATGATTGTATCTCACTTGAACACCCTTAAACAATGGGGCTCCCAATCCTCCTGTGTATCGCATGTTGCCTACATGTAAGACTCCTCATACTCTACGCATATTTTCTTGAAGTAGTTGACGAATATGCGTCCTTTATTGTGTATTGGGTCGCCTACTACAAACTGTGTCATTTAATAAATATGAAATGCAATGGTAAAAAACTGCATAAAAAAAACGTCCCAACCAACCCTATTACCTTCTGAAGGTTAAAGATATTCACAATAACATTTTTACAGATTGATGATCTCGTTACTATCTAACCGCACCCAAAATTCATTTGGTTACTATATCAAATGTTGCCTTTTTTTCAATGTAAATTTTCAACAGAGACTTTCTACTTTCAGATTTGCGGCAACCAAATACTTGCATTATAGTATAACCAGCTTTGCCTCATTATTTCAAGGTATCGCGTCGCAAAGTTTGTAACATACTTCGTAAACATTCCGTGAATATGTATGTGTGTGTGGTGTGCCATAAGTGTGGCACGTGGTGTTTTTAAATGTTGTAAGTTGCCTTCTGGCAAATTATTATTATTTTTTTTTTAGTAAAGCCATGTCACCTTCCCCATTTGAGACACAAAATGTTGCGGTACTAGCCAACATAGTTGGATAATAAGTGTGTGGTGTTTTGTTTTGTATGAATTTCAACTGTATGGTAGGAAACGTTAAATCTGTGTTTAATCAATGTAACGTAAAATACTGTTTGAAACGATATTTATGTTGTAGAATCACGTACGTGACCTATATATATTAGTCACAGAGTAGTGATTTACCATTACATGTTGGCTGAATTTTCTGAAAACTTTCGGACCTTAAAATAATGTTAAAATTAAAGTAATTAATTATGTTTAAAGGAAGGCTGTAAATTATTGCACAGTAAAAAATTTTGCGTAATTTTACACGGAATGTATGGGACAGCGCAAATTGCCACTTAGCGTGAAGGTTAAATAACCTAACATCCGACTGATAATTTTACCGTACGGGTTAATAAGAAAACACGAACAATAATTAAAAATAACCCTACATTATTGTTGAAATTTTACAGATATTTTTGCGTACATAATTCAACGCTAAAAGCATTAATCTATAACTGTAGGTTTCTTGAAGCCAATTTGCGAAAATTAAACAATAACAATCCTAGACAATAGTTTTAGTCAACGTTTTAACAAAATTATATCGAGAGTTACGAACTTCTGAGGCACAATCTCTGACACCGGAACCTCGTGCATTTAACTGCGGCGCAAGATTTCTCGCGTAGCGAATGAGTAATTATGGATAAATACTTACTCATAAAGTTGGCAAATATTATCTAGGATTGTCATTGAGTATTTTATCCATATTGGCTTCGAAAAAGCGTAGCAATTAATTGATGTTTTCAGCGTTTATTTATCTACTACGCACTCTTAAGCCAACGTACACGTAAGAACACAGTTACAGAGTTATTGATTTTTCACTATATTGTGCAAGTTTATTTATGTAAACGTAGGTTGTAAAAAAGAGGGACGTAGAATTTGTAATTTTACACAGAATGTTTGTGGCAGCAGAAATTGACACTTAGTGGGAGGATAAACTAACCGAACATCCGAGTGGTAATTTTACCCGAAAGAACTACTACTTAAAATTTACTGCACTTTAATTGCGATATTTTACGCTCATTGTCGCGTATATTGAGCCAATGTAGATGTCAAAATACACCTACAGAGTTCTTGTTATTTCACCATATTGTGTAAGTTTATTTATGTACACGTCGAGTGTAAAAATTAGGGACATATGAAAGTGAATAATATGGACTAGTGCAAACGAATAAGTCCTTACTTTATCTACGTGTCTCGTTTCGTGTATAGTCATCACTTAATTGATTCAAAAATTTTATAAACTTTAAAATTACGCAATTTATTTATATTTTACATAATCTTATTTATGTATCACGTAACAAAAGTATTCCACATATGTGGGTAACTTACATTTGCACAATTAAAATATTTATTCCTTCTCTTTTTTATTTTAAGGGTGTCGCAGTACGTTTAACATCAACATTATATATTTTTAAGAAATAGTATTAGTTTTGCACACCATACTTTTGACTACAATTTACTCTTACGAAAAAATTTTAGTTTGCATAGCGTTCTCATAACGGTGAGTCAAAGTCAAAATATGTGTGTTACACTGCCAGTAAAATAGAGAAAACCAGTTATCTCACTTCAACGAAATAATTCACAATGAAATAATTTGCCATGGACTACGCAACCTAACATTACAAAAAGTCACAGAGAACAGTTTTGTATTTTAAAAAATGTCTGATTTCGGAACTGTTTTCTAGGAGGTTACAATGTTTTTACTTATTAAACATATTAAGCTGTAAGCTATTAATGGTATGTTACGTAGCCCACGGCACGTTATTTCACTTTGAATTATTTAAGCTAAGTAAATAAATTTGTATGCACTATTTGTATCGCAACGTAAAATGCAAATTTTAACTTTGACGAATTATTACCACAAAACTATGCAAGCTTAAATCGTTTCGTAAGAGGAAACTGTGCTCGCAAGTACTGTTCAAAAACTACCGCTATTTCGCGAAAATATATAATTCTGATTTATACAATTGTAACGCCCTTAAGCGCTTAAAAAGGCAATGCAAGTTCGAAAACTATTCGCCCTAGCTCCCCAAAAGTTCCTTGTTTACAATGAAATTGTCGATTGAATTAGAATGTATCAAGAATTTAAATTTTTCTTACCATTCGTGACATGCAAATATAGCAGGCAGTGTTAATTGTTAACCCTAAATTATGCCTGGTACTATAATAAGCTACTGCGCACCCGTGAACTGGCAAGATCATCCATTAAAAAGCTACAACATTACATATCGGAAATCAATGACCCCACATATTTTCAAATCATTGGCCCCGCAGTTGGTGAAAATTGTTGATGACTTATGGGCGACTTGACTTGCAGGTAGACAGAACACTGGCTCACATGTTTCAGTGATGTGGCTGGAACGCATACTGTCCACTGAAGGTCAGAAACCAGTTCTCGGAAGGGACCAGTCTTTAGTCTTATCAGCAGGAAGCATCTCAAGCTACCCTTATCATATTACCCGTCCGTCCGCACTCGTCAGCAAGCGCACCACTCCCAAGATTTTTGCCACTGCACAAATTATTTTAAAACAATAATCAGTTTCAAAGCTTTGCTATTGGAAATAGTTACATGCGGCCACTGACATGTGTGATCCTTATATTATTCGTTGTATGAACCTGGCTAGTGAGATTTGCGCTATAAATAACAGCCTGTTTTATAGCTCTATAAAATATTAAAATGTAATTTAAAAATCAGATTACACAATAATTACAAAATCCATTACCTTCCTACGTGCACATCTATGTAATTTACGTTATGGTTTTCATGTCACGTTAAAATTTTTTATTAATGTCCATACAAAACTTATTTGAGGTGACATGGCTTTCCCGATACTGTAAACTAGACAGCGCCCAGACAGACAACAGCATTACCGAAATAACAAGGAAGCGCCTATGGAATATTCGGCACATTTAATATTGTTACAAATTTAAGCAAAAACTTTATATGTGGGCAATTATCATGAGTTCTTTGGGATAGAGGTCTTATAATTAGAAATAAAATTGTTAAATTAAGTGCTAGATTTAATAGCTCACAAAACTACAAAATACACTAAACAGCAATCAACTAAAACTTTCACAACACAATTAGTTATGCACACAATTACTCCTGTGTCACAGACACGTTAATTAACTTTGACAATTAAAGCACAAAACATGTATACCATCAATTAATTAAACACTACAAATCACAATAAAATTCAGTCATATATCCAATCAACAGTCTTTCAAATAGGGACAATGTACAACCTTATCAGTCCGAAATAGTGAGGTTCACCATGTGCTGCGCAGCACCCCGAGTGCATCACTGTCTTCACTCTTGAGGTCTTCGGTTCGACTCCCGTCGCGTTCCTGCTTGTTGTCCACCAACCCCCAGCAGCCAGTCCTCTTGTGTCGCCCAACACTGCTCCGAAGGTATGAGCCTGCAGCCTTCCAGTAGACTCTGATGTCACGAAGATGTCTTCACCAGCCTCTCTCCACAAGCATAACACCTTCCTCTAGCACGACCAATAGCGAACTCTCCTCGAATTTGTCGATTCGGCGCTTATATACTCGGCAAAACAGTTCGGGACTCCCCACATTTCAGGGGTCTAAAAATTCACATTTCATCATCTTTCGGACATGACTTGAGTCTCTTACCCCGATCCCTATGATGTATCTCGTCAGGATTCCCACTATGAGACAGCCCGGCTTTGAGTCATGGGCCAGCCCTCAAGGTGTTTCGACACAGGCCCCAGCCAGCCCATCCTCAGAAATACAGCATGGAACAATATATATTTTTAGCGAACCAAATAAAACAAAAAATTCAAGATTTATACTTTGCCATATTTTTTTCAAGGTTAAATGCTCAAGGTCCTAGGATGTATGTCGTTTACTATAAAATAAGCTGTTACACGTATTGATTGTTTTTGTTTGTAGTAATGCTGCATAGCCAAAAAATTTATTTCCAAGTTTTTAAAAGTTAGTTAAAATACCGAAACTTTTCAACTCTACATCAAACAAAATTTCATAGGTAAATGAATTGAAAAACTAATTTCGGAAATGAAGAGTGAATACGATGTCGACGTTTAGTTCCATAGTGATCTTAATTGATTGTAAAAACCACACTCGAAACCTCTTCACTTCACAAAATAATAGATATGGCCATCCTTTTACAAAGTTGGCTTTTCTTTTCTTTCTGTCTTGTAGGCCATTTAATGTCATCTTGAGAAGTCGAAGACAAAGATAAAAAAAATAATGGCCGTCTTGTTGCAAGTACTTACTTACAAGCACCGATTACACACCGTAAGACATACGTAATGGATAATTTCAATATTTTTCACTTATCACTAAGGAAATCCTAAGCTGGAAACGTATTTCAAGCAGTGTAGTGAAGAAAAAAATAGCAAAGATCATTTTAATTCTGGTATGCACAAAACTGTATCTCGTTTATATTTACACAAATTTTACATTTAAAAAATGCTTGCGTTTTAACAAAAACAAAAGGTTTATGGCACCAGTTTAGAAAGGTTTAAGTTTTTGAGAGTGGTAATACTAACAGGAAAGATTGTTGTTGAAGTCACGCAATTAAAATGCTGTTCTGTACGATTTCTCAGCTAAGATAGAATGCAAGACGCATTCGGCCATAGCCTTTCTTAAGGATTTCATCCCGGGAATCACGTAGGGTGACTTCGGGAAACCAAGGAAAACCGAAATCAGGATGGCCGGAGCCAGAAATGCGAATCCACCGTGTTACCGTCGCGAGACCTCGCTTCATATGCAGGCTGGATACCGTACCGTACGATTTGTACTCAACCCATTCATTAATAACATACCGAATAAAAGATGTTCACGACGATGAACCTACTTTCAATAGGAAAGCTTTTATTAAGGAGAATGTAGCGGCAAAATATTACGCGAAAGTCATCAATACACGATGATAAAATCTGAACTACTCCTGATAATTGTATGGGGTTTGTTTTGCCAAGTAGATATTTTAATACCGAATAAACTATTGCATAACAATAGTTAATACACTGCATATGTTTAGAGTAGAAAATTAAAAATACTTATTGAAAAAAATTATATACAAATCATAAACTTTTTAAAAGTGAAACATAAAATTATAGTTTCCCAATTCTTAATATAACCAAATAATTATATCTTAATTTTACAAAGATTATTGTGTCAGTTATCGTCTGAAAGCTTTCACACGAGTGGTTTTCAGAACTTAAAAATTTTCAGTAATTATGACGTTAGGTTTTTAATAATCGTTACTGTCGTTATAAAACTATACGAATTTTGAAACTAAATATATATTTTATTGATTTTGTAATTTGTAAAATAATTTTTTCCCACAAAGGTTTTTCGTGAAGAAAAGAAATTAGTAGTGCAATGTAATTGTATGTGGTAGGTGGAAGGTGGGGTGCAAATGTAATGTTGTAAACAGCCACGTGTAAGCAGTAAGCTGGACAACCAGACATACAGGGTGTTCCGGCAGTATAAAGAGGCGGATTATAGAGGAGTCCAAGACATACCAAACAAACTGAACTTATAATCCGATTCGCAACAGTCTAAAAGTTATGAATTTAAAAAATATGGCTGTACTCAACCCTGAGTTAAGCATTTACTGATGGTGGAATCGTAATGGTCCACGTGAAACGAGATTTGTACACACCAAACATGATTACTGTCATCATAATTAATAATCCCTTTCACGTCACTGAGAGTACAGCTTTGTGGAGCAAAATGTGACTTCCGAGATATTGAAAAAAAAAACATGTAACGTCAGATGGTGGATACACTATTGTTCCATTCTTCCTGCAGTCGTTTTAATTGCTAGGAGTCGTCTCGGAGCATAGTTCTTATAGGAGTACATTGGCCTTGGTATTTAGACCCGTGGAAGCTGGAAAACTAATTTTCGTTATTTTTTTGGCAATTAGCTCCTTTAAAAGTTTTAGTCTACAAATGTTATATAACATCTTGTAATTCAAACGAGAGCCAGCAGCGAAATAAAATCGCCAATTTTGTGCATAATGCCTATGTACTTTAGTACAGACTTCCCAGAAATAAAATAATTGGATCGCCGTTTTAAGAATCTTATGCAGGCAGGCGAGGCACAAATTCGATGGAATGCTAACGGTGCCGCTAACCGGCGTAACACTTTGCCAATGTTATAGGCTGTGTAAAAGGTGACGTCAATTTTTCTTGCGAATGCGCAAACGTGGTAACGCCGTAGTCTTCAACGGAGCGCGGGTTCCAACACTGTTAAGTTGCAAAATCCAAAAAAAAAAAAAAAAAAAAAAAAAAAAACGCAGTTGCGCGAAGCATAATAGATGCTACTGTCTTAAGTAACAATTTTGACACTATCATATGTAGAGAATATGAAAATTATATTATTGAGGTTTTAGAATATTCAAAATTAAATATTCTGTAGAAAACTGGGGATGCATGCGCAGTTGTGCCCTTTTATATCCGGCCGATAATGGTATAAATATTCTGTCCTTGTAGGCATACTTTCATGAACCTTTGCTGCGATATTAAGCAGAGTTTGGTGAAGTAATTTTAAACAATCTGTTTTGTTAATAAACACAACCATTATGAGGTAAAATAATACAACTTTTGTAAAAATTACGTTTATATGTCTATGGATATTGACGTAGTCTATTACGCGATTTTAAACAAACACTCGGTGTTTCTCTACAATAACATGAATATATTAAGTACTAAACATTTGTAATTTAACACGCCGTAATTCATGTAATTTAAACACTTACAAACATGGTCATTTCGATATACAGGACACGTAGTTGTATACATAAATTTACCAAACATTTTAAGTTAAATTACGCTGTCCTTGAAGGCGTGATTTTCAGAAACATATATATGAGATCTACTGCAGATATTGGTGATGTATTTATGAGCAGTCTTTTTTTTTTTTTTTTTTTGGTAATACACACTAACCTTTGTGAGGTAAAATAAAAAATGTGTAAAATTACGTTTGTATGTTAATGAATACTTACACTGACAACTACGCGGAGTTTAAACAAACTTTCGATGTTTTTTCTGCAATAAAATGTAATTGTCAAATACTTAACTAATTTGTTATTTAACACGGCGAGCTTCGTGTTATTTAACACACACATGGAGTAATTATGATTTACGAGACATGTTATTGTAAACGTCACTTTACTAAACTTCTTTTGCTAAAATACATTGTCTTTGTAGGTGTAATTTCTCAAAGCTTGTCTATAAGTAGGGCCCGGTAGTTTTCGCGAAAATATTTTTGCTTCACTTTGTTTCGGTGCCTCACGTGCGCACCTGCATCTCTGCTTTGTGGTCAGTGATTGGATGCCGTAACTCCCAGCGTCTGTAGGTTAAACCTGCAAATCACAGACGTGATGTGTGGCAGTTATCCGTGTACTGATTGGACCAGTCAAATGAATAACGACTCTGCACAAAAACACTCTGTCAATAATCATGGAGTTGAGCTGCAGGTGTGCATGTAAGACACTGAAACAAAGTGGGGCAAAAATCTTTTCGCGAAAACTACCGGACTCTATCTATAAGATATGATGCATACATTGGTAAAGAAATTTTGAGTCACCTGTTTTGTTAATGTACACAACAGTTAATGTGAATTAAGATGACATGTGTAAAATTACGTTTGTATGTTTACAGATATTAACACCGGCAACTACATGGAAATTAAACAAACGTTCGGTGTTTATAAACATTTACATGGAAATGTAAACACTCATTTGTTATTTTACGCCGAATTGTTAGTGTTGTTTTATATACAAAAACTTAGATATTAATATTTATGCTACATGTTGTAAACAGCGCTTCACACAACATGTGGTGTAAAATTACACTGACAATGTAGGTATAATTTCCCAAGACTTGTCACAGGTAAATGATGCAAACATTAGTGGAATTATTTTTCAGTAAGTGTATTGTTAATTTATACACACATTGTGTGGTGAAAAGAGAATGACATGTGTTGCATGTTCGTAAATATTAACACTGACAACCATAAGTGATTTAACAAATATATAATTTTTATACAGTTACATATATAAGTGAACACCTAAAAAATATGTTTTAAACACATACAAGTTATCGTAATTATATGATAACAGTAAGGACAATTTAAATTTACACGACAAGTTGTTATCACAAGCATTTTACAAAACATTTGGTGTAAAATTACGTCTTCCATGACGATATGATATTACGATTTTTTTTTACAGTGTAAGTTACACTTGAAGATTATTTAAAGGCTATTTAGTTTGCCTCAAAAATAAATATATGCATATAATTCGGACACCATAGATAAATAATGCTAAATTTTGGTGAATTATAAATATTACTTTAAGTTTGGACTCTTTGCAAAGTATATGTGGACTTAGTGGTACAATATTTTATGTGTCTAGTTAATTTGTTTGGTTTGGTGACATTACATGGCAGTGCAGGAATTTGTAAACATATTTTGAATGTTGACGGTGTGTCGTAGTCATGGTTTAGTAACTGTATGTTTTAATTAAATTTTTATTGGCTGTTACTAATATTTAAAATAATTTCTGACTATTAACGTAAACATTTAATTTTTTTTTAATTGTTCCATTCTTTTGTTCACGAGTACTGTATGATTATTTGATCTATCGAATGGCCATCCATTTTCGGAATGATTTATTTATATACGCGAAAGCGACCATTTCCTTCTTCTTCTCCAAATATCAACGACGTAGCGATCAAGCCATCTTTGTGGTTTCCTGTATTTTGAATCCACTTATATGTGGTCTATCACCGCCTTGGTAAGTGTAGTTTGTTGTGTTTTATACTCCCTTTCGTGTTAGTATTTAATGTTTTTGCTGTATTAATTTTTCTGTTGGGTTTATTTCTCGTTTTAGTGCGGATAACCCTGCAGCAGTATGTGACCATGCTTTCTGTTGCTGCTCGGCTCCTGTGATGTGATGTGGAGGCAGTTAACATGTTTGGCGGATAAGTTTCGCCAGCCCAGATGTCATCTTGACCGGGTGTTTATCTCTATCATTTGCAGGAAAGACATCCTTTTTTTTTTTTTTTCCTTCTTCTTTTTCATTTAGCGTGATTTCTTCCTCGGGAATTTGAAGTCGTTATTAAGAACCTTATTTTTTACAACATTCGTCTTTCGAACTTTTGAATATCATAAAATAAATCACGGAGAACAAAAAAAATTAATAATTAAAATTGTGTTTAAAATATATTGTCAAATTGTTGATGTTACAAGTAATTTAAATATTAAGTGTTTGTTTAGGGTGCTCACAATTAAAGCTAAAGTAAAAAAAAAGTATGCATAGTAGTGTAATGAATCGTTTATACTCATAACTTATAATACTCATGGTTATGTTTGTTGCCTAGTGCTCCAAAAAGAAAATATGGAGCTTTCAACCAGTATTTTTTATATTAAATTCTCGTAGCATCCGAAAATTGCTACTATTTTTTTTAACTAAATCCCACCGTCACATATGTAATTGACTTCTGCATTAACGTTAAATAGCAGGTTACCCAAACCCATCCACACACACACATATACGTATATATATATATATATATATATATATATATATATATATATATATATATATATATAATTTTAAAGTGAAGTTTGACGGTACCGTCCCACCAGTTGAGACTGGGAAAGGTGACTTTGACGGCTAGGCTTTGTCTCTTAACTTTTGAAAGGGGCAGGAACTTTGCTCACATCTTCCAGTGCACATCATGTTGCTGTAAGTTTGGTTTTTGTTTAAGTTTAAATGTTTCAGTCAGAGGGTGGATGGAGCCTGGACAGCAGAGGTGGCACAGTGGGTGTGTGAATATCTACGTGTGCGTTCCTATACCATTTATCCGTGTTTGGTGAGTTCTTGTGCGTGCGCCCGAGAAGTTTTATGATTATATATATATATATATATATATATATATATATATATATATATATATATATATATATATAGGGGTTGGGTTAACAATACGTGGCATTGTCAGGGGGTGGGGGGCAGAACGGTGCAGAATGGTGCATCCAAAAAATTTAGTGACGAAAAATTTAATTTTTTATAATGTTTCTAAAACGGTAATTTATGACTCTTGACGTCATTGTTCACAATTTTAAATTTTCAAAATTTGTTCCAGAATATTTTTTTTATGAAACTTATGAATTTTACCGTTATTTTTTAGTTTTTATATTTTCATCAGTATTAGTATTCTACCTAATAATAAGTTTGAATTTCGAAAAAAAAAATTTTGTCAGTAACTTTCGTGAAATTTTGTTTCCAATTTTATTGTTTGTTTTTGGAAAATAAAATTGTTTCTGAAAAGATTTTGAAAATTGAAGTTCACTTTTTTACGAATTACTTAAACCTGTCTGATTTATTCGTTTACGAACCAGGCCAAAAAAATATACCGTGTATCCAAATACATTACGATAACAGATATAAAACGCAAACACATTCATTCTTTGAATGTTCTACATTACTTGTCGAGTACTCGTTATATATATATATATATATATATATATATATATATATATATATATATATATATATATATATTATCGCGTTAAATTGAAAACTGCGCAAACAGAGCGGATGGCAATATCTCAATATCTGTTACTATAATATTTATTTGAAAGGTGATTCGAGACACTATATTTTAGTGTGCTGGAAAACATTCCAAATAATTAAATATCCATAAACAAGAAATTTAATTTCTTTTAACAACATACAGTCGTGATGTTTCCACTTACTGTGAAAAAAACAATATCTCCGCTAAATTGTACAGTGTTTGTAACTTACAGTTTTTATCATTTTCTTCACTGTTTCATATTTTACATTTTATTTATGACATCGTTTACAATTTTTAAAACGCCAAAATTAAAACCCTGCTGATGTATACCACCAATTATCTCGTTAGGATATTTCTACAAACAAAGAAAAATACGGGAGGAGCATTCTTTTAAGGTTTGAATGAATTATTTTTTGTGGTAGTATATGTTAACGGCTTCTTATCTTGTTTGGAGTTCTTACACATGCCGTTACATATTTCATGTCATATTTATTTTGGGATCTTCTATAAAACGTTCTATTTCTATAGGAAGATTCATTAAGATTTTGGAAGACTTCCATTTTTTTGGGCCAAAGATATTTTGAGGATTTATTAAATAGGTGTATCTTGCTTTCGAGTTTCGCACCACGTTATAAAAACTGAATAGTTCAAAACTGTTAAAAATTATTTTATTAAAATTTTCTTTTATATTTCGCTTTTATCACAATTTCCAAATTTGATTCGTGATTATTAACTGTATTGTTTCATTAACTATAAAATTATTAAATCTTTTCAGGTATTACAAAATATACGTCCATTTTAAATCTTCGGATGTTGTCATGCTGCTCTCTGAAATTAAGTTTTGTGCAGCAGCGAGTTCGTCGTAAAGTCACGTGTTCGAAGACTCCTGGCCTCAGTGAGGATGGAGGCCTCTTCAGAGTAGTTTAATACCTCTTCAGCGGGATGCCGGTACATTTATAATGTGTTGCTACTGTTGGCAAAGTTACCTCTGTGTGAAACAGAAACACAAGAACAAGTATTATTATTAGAATAATAATGTTTAGACACTTGTAAACTAACAACTGATCGGAATGTGTGAACTCAAATTATTGACAACTGTTACGTAGTAGGTTTCCGCTGATGAATCTATCACAACTGATTTTGATTCGACGTCACATGGCTTATCGGCTTTCACGTGAAACAATATACAACCTGTCGCGGATAACAGCAGAGTGTAGTAGTATCAAAGCGAATGTTTAACTGTTTAAATTATGAGAGTCGTAGTCTGGAGGAGGTGGAGAGGGAAGAACAGAATATTTCCAAACAGCTGCGATAGTCGAAAGTCAAGGTGAAAACACTTTACACATGATATTACCGACGTTGAAAACCTTGCGTTATGAAGTTTATCTAGAGCAAACACTTCGGTGCAGATAACAATGCAGCGCGTATGAGAGTTATAATTTGCAGATATTATTGACCTTGTCAGTGACGGGTGAGAGCGATTACTGTTCAATCATGTGACATCACACAGAGGGTGTGTCTCACCGGCTCCTAGCAATGAGTGTAACTCACTGGAACTAGCTGGAACACGGGTTCAATGCCCGGTCTGGTTTGGCTTATTTACGTTTACCAGAGTGTTCTGGAATTACAAGCGTAAATGCTGGTATGGTTTCTCAAAACAGGCCATTGGACTCATCTCTATTGGCCTCGCTGTCAAAGTGAAGCTGAACACTTGTTACATTCCTACCGTGCAGTTGTTTCTCGTACACTTGTTCGCTTATACTAGTAGAGGGAAGAGGGAACTATGGGACTGGCGACAAGCTCCAGGTCCGTATCTTATGGTCCGCCATCTTGTTTCCGACCGTTGCCTTGTTTAGGGGCGCCATCTTTGATGAACTTAGCATTTGACCTTGACCATTAAAGGATACAATTTTGTTTCTCTTATCCATTTTGATTTCCAGTTTAGTTAATCTGTAATTCCTCATACAATTGTAATTTCTTTTCATTTTCTCGTGCTCTGTAATTGATTATTTACCATTCTTTTTACCAGATTTGTTTGTATTACTCTCCCCTTTCACTTAAAACTGGGACAGGGATCAAGCATCCATCTTGTTCTAGTCTTCATACCAACCCCTCGTCGTGTAAACCATCTCGTTGCAACCCCACCCAATACCGTGACCCTGCTGTGGTTCACCTCCAACATTTCGTCTCGCACTATCATTTTTATCCTGCTCTATAATTCCATCACTTGTGTCGTTCTTCTCTATTGTTACACCTCTACTCTATCATTCCGATTCTGTACTATAATTATATCTCATGCTCCCATTACCAGCTTGTCCACCACATTCACCTAGTAAAGGATTAGAACCACTCTCTCCCAATCATCCCACCAATTTTAAATGAACCACAAATGTCGTCAATATTACTATGCCACACCTAGCACATCATAACGTAACCTACGCTAACCTGACCAAGCCTGATGCAACCTCGCCTAGTCTTGACCTCGCCGGTCTCGAACTAACCCTGACTCCGACATGACCTGACACTGACTCACCTAAGTCCTACCATACTTGACCTTAACTGCTTGACCCCAATGTGACTGATCCTGACCCCAATCTGTCTTGACCTGATCCCGTAAGGTCATTGTACATCATTGTACGAAATGTTTATTGTTTGTTTTTTTATACACTTTTAACACAAATACCGTTATTTTGTAGAGTACACAAATATACAATATTAATGATTTCCCCGTTATGATAATTCACAATAAGTAAATGTTTAAGCTTATACACATCACCTGTACTGGTTTCATTGTTGTTACGATTTATTGATGCGTATGCTAATTTGTTATGCAAAAATTTATTTATAATTATGTGAAAAATTTGGAAAAATAAAACAAAGGAACTGTAAAACTTAATTTTAAATATGTTAATATTTCTAATGGTAGAAAAAATGTATAAATGTGATGACCTCCATGGCAGTAGTCGTTAAGGGTAGTCTCGAAATACGAAGTTCTTAGTTTGAGTCCTATAGATGTTCTATACGGGTGTGCATAGCTACTAAGGTGAATATTTCAGTCACTTAATTAGTTTGTTAAATTTGTGTTACATTTTTAAAAGTATTACAATAAAATTATTGTAACTCTTTACTTGCCTACCAGTTCTGGTAAACACGCTATGAATCCTGGAGCCATGTAAACCTTGCATGTGCTACAAATTATTATTACAGTTTATTTATATATTTTTTAAAAAATTTATATACGCATGGCAGTTTACGTGTTAAAATCACAATCCATTTTCCTCATACATCTCTTGTTGAAAATAAAAATTAACAAAAAATAACACCGACTTTAAAAAAGCAATAAAAATTAAATAAATTATTACATTACATTAAGACTGCTTCGAATACAATTAATATACTATGACAGTAATATACAATTGTTGTTATTTTTAGATTCGGTGCCAGCCATGGTTAACAAACGTGTAACGAATAGGCGTAGATAAATATATAATTTAAATAAGTTTAACATTGAGTGCAACTAAGCATTTCTTAATCGACACAAAGACAGTAGCCGCGTGGCGTTGAACAGTAGGCTACGAGGTGCAAAGGCGGGCGTATACGGCGGGGCTGGGAGGGGAGACCCTGGTTTAATTAGGTATTGCTACATTATCGAATTAACGTACGTTTAAAAAATTTTCTGTCAATTTTTGGAAATTTCGTGAAATTTCTTAAAGGCTTGGAAGTCACCGACTCTAAAAATTAAAATAATTGTATATTATAGTCCTAATAAATTAACTGTGTTCAAAGCAGTCTAAAAGTAACTTAATTTTTTTTTTATTTTTAAGTGCATTTTAGAGCAGATTTTTTTACTTCGGTGTTATTTTTTTATTTTTTTTTCTTGACTTTTTACGGAGTTCAGGTGTCGATCTTCCACATTTCTGCACGGTAGCCTTTAATTAGTAGACGAATTATTATTATTGTTATGCCAGTAAAGTGTGAAGCTTAGTTACAATTCATATTGCTATTTGTCTATGCTATATTTTTCTGAGACGAGGCCAGTCTTTGGATGAGAAGCTATGTAACAAAACCACACACAAATTGACGTCATATATGGACAGTGAGGTCAATAGAGAAGGCATACAGGACAACTTACGTGACAGGGACTTTGTTTAAAAACTATCCCAGCATTTGCTTAGAAAAACCTAGATAAATCACTTAAAAACGAAATGTCACTGTCAGGATGCATGGACAGGGATATAGAGCCCAGATCATTCCGCATTCAAGTCCAATGTGTTACCGATGTGCCACCTCACTCGGCGACAGCCTTGAGCTCGGCGCATAAGGAAAACAAAATAACTGGTTGGCAATATTTAATTCTATGTTTATTGCTACGTTTCTCCAACTTAATTATATGTCCTTATAAAATTATTACATATTTTTTAAAGCTGTGCAACTATAGCGCTTTGAACTCTCATTCAGCACATAACCCGGGTTCCATCATAAGTCTGACCGTTATGATTTTGGTTTTCAAATTGGTTTGTTTAATTTTTCTACAGTTTACGCGGCTCAAAGAGACAGTTACACATATTTTTCAGTTCAATCAAAACTAAATAACACCCATGCCTCACACGGGACTTGAATTGAGAACATTTCGCACCGTAAGTTGGCGCGCTACCAGACTGCATCACGGAGGTCGGCTCGGTTTTCAACGGTTTCCAGAGATCGCTCCAAGCAAATGCTGGGATGATTCATTAACAAGTGCCGTGGCCGTTCCCTTCCTTTATATCTTATTAAAGTGTTCTTCTGCTAAGTCCATTTGGCAGTTCAAGAGGCAATCAAAACAATATTAGTAGCAAGTAAAATGATTACCACTTGTCTTAGTATTGAAGAATAATATACGTTTCTTACTTCCGTGTAAATGACTGAGAACTTGCCGGTGTGATACATATGACTCACTTAGACGGCAGGTTAGTCGCAATATACCCAATAAAATGTCCTTGCTATAGTGGGACAGTTTCATTATCACAACGGATGGCCAGTACAGAAAACTACTATATCTCGCGGGCGCCAAACTCGCAGTGACTGGAGACGCTTATGTACGCTGCGTGTTGCCTAGGTACACAGGCACTACATTTGTTAAACAGCTGATCATTCCCGAAGTGGGCTTTAACTTTTTCAGCTGTTCATTTATTCTAAACGTCACTGCCCATTAGAGTTTTCGTAAAATCAAGGACAGTGAAACCTACATAAACATGTTAAGGCCGGTTGCACCATTGAGGTTCACACATGATCTCTAGATCAACATTGTACTAAACCAGGTTCAACTGTCTTTTATGTTGCACCATCGTGGTTCGCGCCTTGAACTTCCGTCAAAATGAACTTTACTATGAACCGCCGAGTCCGGTGGTTCAGGCAGCTGATCTTTGATCGTCAAGACAAGATGGCGACGATGTAAATA
>PNEQ01083757.1:0-25940 GCA_003012365.1 Medauroidea extradentata | reverse complement strand
CCCATTTTCAAAGTTTAAGAATTCTTACTTTACCTAGTTTATACATTTATCATTCAATTATTTTTGGTCTAAACAACATATCCTTCATTACTAACCAAGATATACATTCACATAATACCCGACAAAAAACAGCTATACACTCAGTCTCCCACAGAACTAAGAAGTATGAAACCAGCCCATATGCTATAGCAAGTAAACTAATTAATAATCTTCCAGACCACTTAAAGGTCATTCTGGAAAAGAATAATCTGTTAAACTTTAAAAGAAAATTAAAAAACTTGCTCATTGAAAAGGCATATTACAGCTTGGATGAATATTTTGCATCCTAGTCTTCTTCTGATGCTGCTTGATTGTATCTATGTTAACTTGTTTTATGGATGTACGTTTATGGGAGCTTTTATATTTAGTTATAAGGCTGAAGCCCAATGTAAATCATAATTTATTACTTTAACTTCTGTGATATCAATACTTTTTAATTTTTTATTGTTATTGTTATTATTTCTCAATATTGTGTATAAACAAAACCATGTATTTCTGTATTCTGACAACTCCTAACACATATGATGTGTGATTTTGGAGGCTTACAAATAAATAAATACTTTAATTTCACCCGTTTCGCACAAAAACGAAAATCTTACATACAGACACAAGCATTGCCGGATTCGTAACCACACTTAATGTACGTACGAACACGCGCGTACGTTAAGTATTAGAGATTTGATGCACAACAATATTTAATCTAGACATGCGTGAAAATTGTTCATGCCATAACAAAATGTCGGTAATAAATAGAATACCGTGATTAATTTTTATATTCGCAGCGAATGCACATGCTACATTCGCAACCACCACTTAATGTACGTACGTAAGAAATAGAAAGGTGATTAACTCTATTACGTACGCACGCTACGCGAGGTTCTGAATGCTAGCATGCATACTCCGTGTTTCTACTTTTACACGTAGTACATACGCGCATACGCTAAGTGGTGGTTGTGAATCCAGCTCTATGGCAATTCAGCTTTGTTGATGCCGTCTTTGTCCACGATTTTGTCGTATGCAGTGCTGCACTCTGGAGGAAGTGACACCACGAACACCTAGAAAAGTAAAACTTATTTCAAACTACACCGAAGTAAGGTTAAACTTCAGCACGCTTATTATAGGCGTTTTCGAAACGGCCAATTTGCGGATTTAGGGTTTATGAATTTGAGGTGTACGGTTTCGAACGTCAGATATCAGCTATGGGTGTAACGAAGTCAAAAACTAGAGGTTTGATTGAATTTCGATGTTGTTTTGTTACTTCACTTGTATCCAGATTTGCTCGTGTTAAAATAAATAAATAAATAAAATAAAATAAAATAAAAGTCGCATCGTAGCCAGGGGCGTCATTTCAGGTTTTACTAGGGGGGCGGGCAAGATTTTGTTTTTTGGCGACAGTGACCTTTTTGCATATTTTTTATTAATTAAGCATGTACAAATTAGATACTTTAATAGTAAAACTTCAGTTTTATGTGCTTAAGTTAGCATTATTTAAATTTAAAAATACAAAAAATATATTTATAAACTTAAAATTCTAAATTCAGTGGGAGGGAGGCATTTGCCCCCCTCCCTGTGGCCCCAATTGACGCCACTGATAGTAGTACGGGTAGAATACAATTTTCACTCGTTACTTTTACAAAACTGATCCGAGGTACGAATGTTTGGTTCAAAAAGTTAACCTAGCTATTTGGTTGCATTTATTTGTCAGAACCTATATAATTTGCAGTGATATAGGAAATCTGGGAGAAAAAGGGTTGCTAACTAGTCTATAGCAGGTTAGTTTTAATAAACATCATTTGAAATTAAATAATATAATTCTTTATCGAAACTACTTTTTTTTGTTATTCTCTCCTTTCAACAAAAGAGTAATTAAAAAAACTATACTAGCAATTAATTTTATTACAAGGTACGAAAATTATTTCGAATATAAACATGTTTTACAATTGTTTACACACAAAATAATATAGCGATGTTTTGTTCTTTCGTCGTTGTATAATGTTTGTCTTAGATAAATATTATTAGTTAGATTATAATATCTAGGGCCTAAATAAACACCAGCTGGCGACTTTACGAACCTATTTAGGGATTTAGTGTGCTACTCAACCTCAGTAAGTTTCTACTCTAAAGGCGTGTTCGAAATTGCCTATTTGGGGATTTAGGGTTAAGGAATTTAGGGTGTATGTTTTCGAACGACAAATATCAGCGCTGCATGTGGCAGAATCGGAAACTAGAGGTTTGGTGTAATTTCGATGATTTTTTTTAACCTCCCTCGTATTTAGGTTTACGAAAAGTCACTTCATAGCCCGGGTAGAGTAAAATTTTAACACGTTAACTTTACAAACTGATCCGTCCGAGGGACGAATATTTAGTTCAAAAAGTGAACTTAGCTAATTGCTCGCAATTATTTGTCATAAACTAACCTGCTATGATATAACACAACTTGGTGACTCGTTATGTCTTAACAGGTTAGTTTTTGTATACAGCCGATCTAAATAAATATACCTTTACCGCACAAAGACATTACAAAAGAACGACTTTTTTTAGTTATTCGGTCCTTTCAACAAAAATTGAATTTAAAAAGAACTATACTAGCAGTTTTTTTAATAAATTGATTATACACAAAAATACAATGGCAAGGTTTTGTTCTTTCGTTGTATAATGCTTGTTGTAGATATTATTAGTTTTGGTTGAAATTCTGGACCATAATACTTGAATAAACAACTGCAGACGACTTTACGGATCTATTTGGGGATTTAGTGTGCTACTCTACCTCAGTAAAATTCAACCCTAAATTCCCAAATTTTTAGGTCGATTTAGGTACCTAAATGGCAGTCTTCTAGCGGATTCGCACACGGCTTAAGTGCCCAAATTTGTATGCCCTAAAACTGGTCACGTGGGCGATTTAGGTGCCTAAATGGCAGTCTTCTAGTGGATTCGAACACGGCTTAAGTCCCGAAATTTTTAGGCCCTAAAACTTGTCACGTGGTCGATTTAGGTGCCTAAATGGCAGTCTTCTAGCGGATTCGCACACGGCTTGAGTCCCCAAATTTTTAGGCCATAAAACTGGTCACGTGGTCGATTTAGGTGCCTAAATGGCAGTCTTCTAGTGGATTCGAACACGGCTTAAGTCCCGAAATTTTTAGGCCCTAAAACTTGTCACGTGGTCGATTTAGGTGCCTAAATGGCAGTCTTCTAGCGGATTCGAACACGGCTTGAGTCCCCAAATTTTTAGGCCCTAAAACTGGCCACGTGGTCGATTTAGGTGCCTAAATGGCAGTCTTCTAGTGGATTCGAACACGGCTTAGAAACATGTTCCGGGCGCTTCAAAATGGCTGAATACGGCTTTATTGGACATGGGCCTATTCTTTAACTTCACCTTTGGTAAAGATCGTCCACTGCGGCTGTCTTTCGCGAGTGACAGCAATTGAGATACTCACTTGTGACTGTCTTATATTGTATTCCACTGCATCCCTCTTTATCATTGTCTCAATATACTCGGCAACCCTGTAGGATGTGCTCTTAAAACATAACTAAATTATATTATTTTTCACTTTCACATCGTGTTTTGAAATACTTATTACTTAATTTTAGTATTTAATAAATAAATCTTAATTGTTCGTCTACCTACGAGTTTCCAGTAAAAATATGGTGTGCTGCGCTTACAATATGTAGTGGCACTAGTACTATGTTAGCATTTCCGGTTAAGAGATAGTAGCACGCGTGTTCAATTGAGTTTGTGGTTTGCGTCCGCAATAAATATTAATAAACTTAATGTACAGATACATAATTTACGAAACGTAGTACATATTTCAAGGAAAATAAAATAATATTTTTCTTTCTCCTTCCAAGCAACATTTCAATCGGAATTGTTCTCCGAGGATGGTCGTAGAACACAACTTAAATATGTCGGCCAATATTGTAACAAGGGTCACGAGACTTTTGAAAGACGTACACCGCACCATTTTCAGTTACAGAATACTAAATCACGTCGTAAAGATACTTACCCAGTAACTGTTTTCGTATAAAGATCGTATACCAAACTGAAAAAGTTACAGTGTAGGCATAGACACGAACGCTTAAAACAATACTTCCTATAATAATATGGACACCGCTTATAGTTCAACAGGAAAAAAAAAAAATTTAAAGTACTACAAGCAAATTGAGAGGATTGCACTTATAGGTAATACAGCATTACTACTTACGCCTATCAGCAGAATCCTTACCGCCCCACTGATGTTGCACTTCCCGTACACAAATACAGCACAACTAGGGAGCCACATTTATTACAACACTTCAAGAAATTAATTCGTAGGAAAACAACACATTTGAAGCATAACAATTTCTACATTGAATGCTGTGGATATTTTCACATATTTTCTGTTACCTGGTGAGGTAAAGTCTATGTCATGTAACTTGTCCGTATTTTGACATTTCTCTTCTGAGAAATATGCCGGGCAGTTCCATTGTTTGGAGCTTAAAACCTACCCAGGTTCCTGGGAAAGCACGGTCTCCACAAGCCTGTGTACAGACACGTTTCTCAGAAGTCAAAATACGGAACACTTACATGACACAGACTATACAACCGTCTGTTTACAAGGGTAACATATATACTAACAACTGGGCGTGTCTAACCTCTCTGGACACGTCACCTAATGTTTGAACGTGTAAGATAAGTTGTGCAGTCGGTATGTATCGTTAGAGTTTAATAAAAAAGTTTATTAATTTTATGAAATATGATCATTTGGATTTCGGTTGATTTTGTCTCTGTATTGCTGCATTTAAATAGGAAACACACGGAAATATATTCCGTAATTTCGCTGCCAACCTTACAAGCTGTAGGGCAACTAGAGTTAATGTGAAATTATATGTAGTAACGGTTAGTGATATTTTTCAAAGGTTAAAATTTAGTACTCACTTTATTCGGAATTACCTATATAAATATTTATTTGTTGCGTTTTAATACCATTCATCTGATAGCGGTGAAACGTTTGAAGTTGTGCGCTGGTCCGTCAAGTTTCCTGACAAAAGTATCAGGGGGTGGGCAGATCGGGGTACAAATAGAACTATTAGTGAAATAAATTTTTTTTTAAATTGTTCTAAAACGGTTATTAATGCCCTTTTTTGCGCCATTTTTTGGTTCAGAAATTAGTTTTAAACCAAATTAATAAAACATATATAGTAATCCATAGCTTTGAATATTTTATCAGTAATTTTACTAGTACAAATATAAAAATTTGAAGACCCAAAAAGTTACTATCAAAATTTTATTGTTTCTTTTAATTTTTAATATATATATATACTTTTTTTGGAAAAAAAAATAGCTGGGTACTCATACTAAATCTATTATCGCATTTAATTTCAAATCCACGGAAACGAAGTCTTGGGCAACAGCCAGTTTGTATGTGTGTGTGTCTATATATATATATATATATATATATATATATATATATATATATATATATATATATATATATATATGTATGTGTGTGTGTCTGTGTGTGTGTGTATAAACAACCACTCCTGGCAACAAAAAAAAGAACCTGAACAACATATTGAAATATCTTTCAGAAAACTGACAATTTTTGGCCTTACGCCTGTCTTGCCTAAAGCTTTGCAATGAAGGCAATGACGCAGATGTTATCACTAATTAATATGCATGTTCAGTCGACCGAGCATCTAAGTTCAATTTGCCGTCTTGACGTTATTCTGGTGGCGCCTGGGTTCCTGGCGCCCGCCCACACCGTCAGACGCATCAATTATGTTTGCTTGCGCATGTTGACGACGTTAAGGGGATTGTATACCACTATTTACATCGTCATATATTTATTTTTATATTTGTACTAGATACTTTTTTCTTATTTTAGACGCTGAAGACCTCGATGTTAAGCGCTAACCAAAATTTCTCTCTTAATTTAGACATAAATTGTGACTATATCTTCTTCCCATTAATAATTTTTTTTTTTGTCTTTCATAGTTTTGACTCGCAAACGTAAAAATTTGCATTTTACGGTTTTATGCACGCCACTAAAACATACTAATATGCCAAACTGAAAAAAAAAAAAAAAAAACTCAGTGACTAACGATGCTGTAGACTACAAGAGCTCCTACATATTTTTTTTGTATTTAAAAAAAACTCTTGAACTTTTTAAAATTTTATTTCAGATTTCAGTAAATATTTTCCAATACAAAAATATTATTTTCTAGTTTTTTTTATAGAAAATCTTGTAACATACAACATCGTTATTCACTGTAATTTTTTTCAGTTTGGAAGGTCAGTTGGTTTTAGTGGCATACATAAAACCGTGAAAATGGCAATTTTGAAGTATACGAGTCATTACGCAAAAACTATATATAGTAAAAAAATTCTTAAAAGGAAAATTGTGTCACAATTTACGTCTAAAATGAGAAAAAAATCTGGTACATATATAAAAATAAAAATATGACATCGAAAATTGCTGTAGACCATACCCTTAAACAGGATATTCGAATCAGCAAAATCACAAATGGAAAATTCAAGTATACCAATCAACACAGAAATATTTATCAGTTCGCTATCTAGACTTCTTGACCTATATTGTGTGTGTTTCGAACTAACAGTAGTTTTCAGAATGATAAAGGAAAAAAAACTATACATTTAAATAGGGTTTTTGGGCTTATTTTTGTTAGTACTTGATCAAACAGCACATTATCAGTAAAATACCAAAGGCACCGTGCACCTGCGAGTTAAGAGGCTCAGAAGCGACGGAACTATAAGGGCGACCTTGGAGCGCACATTAAATGCCGCATCGCCGCGACGAATGTTATTGGCGAGCAAGATTCCCACCGATACATGTTTGCTACAACACTTTAGCGAATACCATATAGATTATGTGGTGGAAAGTGTGCAGCAAACTTCAGTGCATGTTTCTACTTTAGTGTCGCATACATCCGGTTAGTACATAGGCTATTGAAGAGCGTCAGCCTGAGATGTTTGTTCTTAGCTAAGTTGAACGGCTACGAAACTGTGTTTTAATGAGTATGGTGGCACAACAATGTCATTCCGTCCTTGTAAGAAGCGTCAGTCCTTTTAGTACAACACGTTCGAAATTCGCAGTAGGCGGCGCACTTAAGAGGCAGGCTACTCCAGGCCCTGCCGAGAGCAAGGATAGTAATTTACTTGTTAAATAACATGTATCTCAGTACCTTTAGAACCTACATATACACACCCAATGACTTTAGTTTTCATCTCTGCGAGGCTCATATACTGCAAGATATTTTACGCTATTTTTCCAATATAACGAATACTATGCGGAAATTAAGAGTTTTAGTTCAAATGAAACGCTCGAAAAAAATTGTTCCCCCACGATTCAATTTCTGTGATAATATTTCCCTTTTTCAAAGCAGAAAATGGTTTATTTCTGAAAACGATATTGTGAAAGATAAATGAACGCCTGCTAATATAATTTAACAAGTGTAAGTCCGCATCATTGTTCTCGTCGTTTACTGAGACAGATATGCACATTGAGGTTCGTCAGTATGTTAAATCATAAACTGACTTCTAAATTTGTGTACAGTTACATTGAGTCCTGCATGTT
The DNA here is from genome assembly GCA_003012365.1 of Medauroidea extradentata. Classification (NCBI taxonomy): domain Eukaryota; kingdom Metazoa; phylum Arthropoda; class Insecta; order Phasmatodea; family Phasmatidae; genus Medauroidea; species Medauroidea extradentata. The sequence goes on along the minus strand of PNEQ01083757.1, from coordinate 18,330 downwards.
GGTTCAGACTGTACTATGTTCGACATAGTTTAGTTAGGATATATATGTAAATAAATAAATAAATAAATAAATAAATAAATAAATATATATATATATATATATATATTTGAAGTGCGAAAGAGTGTCGGAGATATCACGAAGGTTCGCGAAAAATTAACGACGGTTCGCTTAGAGTCGCGAAGGTTCGCAAAGATATTGTGAAGAGTCATGAAGGAGTCTTCAAAGGAGTCACGAAGGAGTCAAAGGAGACACAAAGGAGTCAAAGGAGTCTTAAAATTAGTCAAAGGCATCACAGAGGAGTCAAAGGAGTCACAAAGGAGTCAAAGGAGTCTTAAAATTAGTCAAAGGCATCACAGAGGAGTCAAAGGAATCTTCAAATTAGTCAAATGAGTCACGAAGTAGTCTCGAAGGAGACTTTAAAGGAGTCGGAGGCATTACGAAGGAGTCAAAGGAGTCACGAAGGAGTCTTCAAAGGAGTCTTCTAAGGAGTCAAAGGAGTCACAAAGGAGTCAAAGGAGACACAAACGAGTCAAAGGAGTCTTAAAATTAGTCAAAGGCATCACAGAGGAGTCAAAGGAATCTTCAATTTAGTCAAATTAGTCACGAAGTAGTCTCGAAGGAGACTTTAAAGGAGTCGAAGGCATTACGAAGAAGTCAAAGGAGTCACGAAGGAGTCTTCAAAGGAGTCTTCTAAGGAGTCAAAGGAGTCACAAAGGAGTCAAAGGAATCACAAACGAGTCAAAGGAGTCTTAAAATTAGTCAAAGGCATCACAGAGGAGTCAAAGGAATCTTCAAATTAGTCATATTAGTAACGAAGTAGTCTCGAAGGAGACTTTAAAGGAGTCGAAGGCATTACGAAGGAGTCAAAGGAGTCACGAAGGAGTCTTCAAAGGAGTTTTCTAAGGAGTCAAAGGAGTCACAAAGGAGTCTAATGAGTCACGAAAGAGACTTCAAATGAGTCTCGAAGGAGTCAAAAGAGTCACGAAGTAGTCAAAGGAGTCACAAAGGAGAAAAAGGAGTCTTCAAAGTTGTCAAAGGTGTCTCAAAATAGTTAAAGTAGTCTTCAAAGAAGTCAAAGGTGTCACGAATGAGTCAAAGGAGTCACGAAGGAGTCGAAGGAGTCTTAAAAGGAGTCAAAGGAGTAACGAAAGAGTCTTAAATGGAGTAGCGAAAGAGTCACGAAGATATTTGAAGAGATCGCAAAAGTTCACAAAGAAGTCACAAAGGGGTTGACTTTAAAAACAAATAATAATAAATGTCTTTGGCAAACAATAAATACATAATTTTACCATATTTAGAATAAAAAATTATATCACTTTATTAGTTCTTGCACAAACTATACAGTTGATGTTTTGTCTCTGTACTTTCCTGGCACAGTGCAGCAGTAGCAGCGCCAGATGATACAGAAAACCGCACAGGTGTGTGCTCGAGAATCGTGCATGAAGGCTTGTACACAGAGTCAGGTTGTGACATTGCAGATAGTTTGGCTTGCTCCCATGTGTCAAGAAAATGTCTGTCATGTGAGTTCCGTAGAACGCTGTCTCGCTCGCATGGAGGCACAAACAACTTCTACGACCCGTTCAGTGTGGGAGGGGGGGGGGTCTCCACTCGGCATTCAAACTGCTCGCCAGTGGTTCGCCATTGCACTTGTACACTCCTTTTTTTCCTGGCAGGTGACGCAGTCCCACTGCATGGCCACAGCACACTCATACACCAAACTTATATTTGTGTTAGGCTAGGCACTCAGCTGATAGAAGCTCGAATCTTCTGAGCGTGGCCCAGGTGTCAGAACATCCTCCCAATATGTCTTGTTGGGTACGATGATGTCAGCGCATGGTGCACGTGACAGCATATCTGCCAGCTGGTTGTCGTTTCCTGCGACATGCTCAACCTCGAAGTCGTACCCCTGCAGCTTCACGGACAGCCTTGCGACCTTGCTCCATGATTCGCTCATGGACTGTAGCCACACTAGGCACCTGTTATCGGTGTGCAGAATGAACCTCTGATATTCCAGGTATGCTCTGTAACCCTAAATTGCCCAGACGACCACCAAGCACTCTTTCTTATTCAAGTGATACCGCCGTTCCGTGGGCCCAAATTTTACACTAGAGTAACCTATGGCCCGCCTGTCTCCCTTGTCGTCATACTGATACAGTACTGTACCGATCCTGTCTTGACTTGCATCGATCTGGAGGTACAGAGAATGCTGACAAACATAGTGCGCCAGGGCCTCGCACTGTGCGAACATGGCCTTGATGTCCCTAAATGCTTGGTCTGCTTCAGAGTCCATTGGTATCGTTTCTGTGGAGACAACATTATAGTTAGAGACACTGTCTTGATAGCGAAGTTTCGGATGTGCTCACCGAGCCCGTTTATGAGGCCGAAAAATTTGCGCAACTGCTTACATGTAGCAGGTGGTTGGCACTCCTAAACGAGATGCAGGTGTTCGGCTTTGGGGTCGATACCCTTTGCACTGACATGTGGCCTATGAATTCAATGTTGGCTTTGCCAATGTGGCATTTTGGTACTGCACAGGTTAACCCATTGATTGTCAGCCTTTCTAGGACAAGTGACACGTGGATGAGGTGCTTTTCCCACGTATTTGACTATATCAGCATGTCGTCTAGGCGCACCAATGTAAAACCACCGGTCAGTCCGCTTAACACCTGATACATCATTGTTCCGAACGTCACGGGTGCTCGCTTTCATCCGAACAGCATCGCACAGAACTTATACTGGCTTCTATCTGGGGTAGTGAACGCTGATTTTCTCCTGGTCGTCCTGCAGCACCGGAACTTGCCAGTAACCAATTTGCAAGTTTAGGTACGAAAACACTTTAGTGTGTCCAATGGTGGTTAGGGCGTTCATCATGCTGATGTACAGGGGCATGATATCTTTGGTCGCCAGGTTCACACGATGCAGATCAATGGAGAAGGATAATGTGCTATCTTTCTGAGAAGGGTGGTGCTTGCTATAGATCTGACAGAGTAAAGCATGTTGAGTTATCCGGATTGTGATTACCTCTCCTTTGGGGTCAATGGTGACTCGCCCATTTCCCGACTGGGACTGAACAGTGTTGCCACCTTGTTGCGAATTTTCAAGTGTATTTGGCCTATCTTTGTTTCAGAGCATCTGTTTGCCTGGGTTTTCTTGGGGTTACTCCGGATATCAGTCATGCCTCAAGTAAGCCTCCATCACCTCTGTTGATTGGCGCTCTTCAGAGGATTAGTTAGTCGATTGAGCGAAGAGGCTGTTGCACTGGAGCACCCCCCTCAATGTGGGAAAGGGGTGGCAGTGGGTTGCGAGGTCATCAGTCAACCGTGGTTTGTCACCTGTGTGTTGCCATCCACCTAGTGGCTCCTTGCAAACTGCAAAGAGGTTCAGCTAGGAACAGTGCTGGCTGGGGGCCAGTGACCCAGCCTAGTGAGGTTCATGCCCACACAGGTGTGGTAAGTGTGTGTGTGATAGAGTGAGAGTGAGTGCTTGTGAAATTTATTTCTTAATTGAAGCTTCACAATGACACAGTGGTATGAGGAAGTGCTGTTCCAGCCCAAGGCAGGAGTTTCTTGGCTGGAGAGGAAAGAAGTGCTGAATGATCTGATAACTGCTGATGTACCTAGGACCCTTCGTGGTCTGGGCACTGAAAAAAACTACTCTCAATGGACGCATACTGGGAGGAAGAGGTTGAAGTAACCCACAAAAGGAAGGAGTGGATGATGCGAGTGAAAAGGATGTCAAGGGGAGTAGATAAAGATATGGTATGTTCAGTGGCAAAAGAACAATTAAACAAGGTGCACTCCCAGAGGAAAACAGTGGAAGAAAAGGAAGAGGAGGAATATGAAAATTTTACTGAACTAGTAATGGAACCTCAGAGTGAGACAGAGATGATCTTTCAGAAATTAATTTACTTCTGCACAGATATCAACAAGAAATGCAATAGGGAACAATGAAGATAGTTTCTGCCCAGGGTGACAAAAATTCAAGCCACTCTGCAGCAAGTGTTGAACGAAAATGCTCAATTAAAGGGCAAGCTGGAAGCTTGAGAAAAGTTTGATAAAGTCCCCTCAACAACTCGGCTCTCCTTTGCTGAAGTGACTGGACACAAGGTGCAGGAAAATATCAGAGCGATCCCCAGACAAACACCTAAGGAAGCGGCAGAAAGACTGGCCAGAAAGCTGATGATGATTGTACCCACCAAGGCTGAACAGGTAAGTGAGCATACAAGAGATCAGGTCACCAAGCGTCTGGATCCAGCAAAAGAGGGATTAACGATAAATAATATGTACCAGCTACGAAATAGAGAGGTCATGATAGAGGCAGGACATGACCAAACTCTGCAAAAACTAAAGGTTTCTGAAACCGTAAAAAAGATTGGAGTTAAAAGAGGCCCCAGGTTGATGGTGTACGACATCTCCAGAGAAGCTGATACAGAATCCCTCATCCAAGACATATACCAGCAGAATTTCTCTGGAACAGATCTAAAGCCGGAGCAACTGAAAACAGAAATTTGTGTAAAGTCAGAAAGTGAGACAGGAATAAGAGCACGAGGCAATAGTGTTTGAATTCTCCGCGCAGGTGAGAGAAATGCTAATTGAAAATGGAAGAATTTATACATATTTTGCAGTTTGCCGGCTCAAGTATTTTATAGACCCTACCCATACAGCACACTATGTTTCAGTTACATTTCAGAAATGTTTCAATGAAACATCTGTAACATCTCTGTAACATAACGAAACATTTCAGAGATGTTTCAGCAACATCTCAGCAATGAAGATGTGTCCTATCTCAGACACATTACAGAGAAATGTTTCAGAAATATTGCAGTGTAATGTGTAAGAAATATTGTAGTAAAATGTCTCAGAAATATAGCAATGTATTGCAAAATCACTTTGCAGTAAAACACAAAATCATAACAATACATTTAGTATTTTGAGAAAAATATTAATTTCTGTTATATATATATACTCGACAGCGGTGCTTTGACACTTTTATAATCAAACAAATATTCATCTTGATTTGACTGGAATTCGGTCTTGAAAGTTCGAATGAACATTTCGGAGACCTATTTGAAATATTCTTATTGAAATATTACATCGCAATATTTATGGAATGTTTCTGGAATGTGTACTGTGAAATATAAGCCTTCGTTCTATTGGAAGTTTCAGCAGAACATTACTGAGACCTATCTGAAACAATAGATGTGTAATATTACATTGGAATGTTTCATAAATATAAGTGAAATATTCAAATGAACTGTTTTCTAAATGAGACATTGTAAAGTCTTTGAAATGTGTCTGAAACATAACTGAAACATTGTGTGCTGTATTGGTATGCAGTGTTATAAATGCCAAAAATATGGGCATCAGCCCAACAAGTGTCAGGGCAAAGAAATATACTCAAAATACAGAAACGAGGACCACACTTTTAAGAAATGCAAAAAATAGGCAGACTGCTGCACCAACTGCAAGGCAGAGAAGTGTGAACACGACCACAGAGTGGATTCCAAGTATTGTCCATTATATTCGAAGGCATACTAAATGGAGATTCAGAGAACTGACTACGCTAAACATCTCATGAATTCCCAGCTAAACATGCAAGGTCGGCTGTGGATATTCATGAAATGGTGCAAATTGCTGAAACCCATGGCACTCTATTTCGAGAACCTTACACCCTGCGAGATGGGGTAATTGTTATGCCAGGAAAGGTATGGACAAAAGGGGAGTATCCGAAATCTGGAATATGTGTATGCAACCCAATCACAGTAATGGTCAATGAGCACTTATCAAACGAACATCACATGGTAGTGGCTCTGCGGATGGAGATGGGTCAGACATACATTGTGACTTCCTATTTTCAGTTTGCAGACTCTACAACAACATATTTAAACCACTGGGAGAACATCATGACCCAGTTGAAATCATAACCAGTTGTGACTGGGGCTGATGCAAATGCAAAGTCGGAATTGTGGCACACTCCAGTGAATGATGAGAACAGTACTGAGGTCAACGAGTTTATACTAGTAAACAACTTGGGAGTTTGCAACCAGTCCAGCAGTCTGCCTACATAAGTATCGCCAGCTACTAAAACATACATATATAGAGGTAACACTGTCAACTACCATATCTGACGATGCAGTCACAAATTGGACAGAAGTGCATGGGACATCCTCAGATTATAGAATGATTCTATCTACTCTTCAAATGGACAGGAAGGGTATGGATGGAGACGACATTTTCCTGCAGTCTAGGTATGTGCATGGCAAAGTCGATAAGTGAAAATTCGACTACCAACTAAGGTTTCGAGTGGCACATATAGGCAACAAGTCTGGAAAAGAACTGGGTGAGAGTCTTACAATTGCTATGATTGTGACATGACAACAACATGCACAAACTAACGAGAATATCCCAAGCAAAGAAGTGGTGGGATGAATAAATTGAATTCAATCATAAGCAAATAAGTAAAATGTGGAGAGACTTAAAAAAATATCAGGGATCCTGATAAAAGACAAGAAAAAGAAACTTTATATAAGAGAGAAAACCAGAAATATATGAAAACTGTCAGACACAAAAGAAAGGAGGCCTGGCAGTTATTGAGACCAAATGCAATGAAGATCTGTGAGGAATAACGTATAAAGTCACAGCTGGGAAAATATCTACCCCCAACATTAAGTGGAGTATTACCCATGGAAGGAGTAGAAGTATCCATGGATGTAAAATCTAACATTGAAAAACTAATGTCCATTTTTATGCCCTCGGATGAAGAGGACATCGATCTTCCTGAACATAATAACAAGAGAAGGGACATGTTAACTCTGCCTCAGACATTAGACTGCCGTTCACTCAAGAGAGATTAGCTAAGGAAGTTACTTAAAAGTCTTAAACTGAAGAAGGCACTGGGAGTAGACAATTTCATGGCTGAGATAGTCCTTCACTTCACTGTACTCCACAGATCTGTGATATTTTGTTCATGCTACATAACCAACTACTGGAACAAGGTAAATTTACAGACATTTGGAAGACAGGTGTCTTTAGGATCCTTTACAAGGGTGGAGGAAAATATCCTACTAAGCCTAAATCTTATAGACCCCTTTCCTTGCTTCCAGTGCGAGGTAAACTGTTTGAGAAATTTGTATGCAAGCTACTAATATCACACCTACAATTGGAAGGGGGCTTGTCTGAGAGATTATATGGCTTTATGAAAGGAAGAAGCATGGAGCTGGTGGTGCTAGATATTGCAGAGAAATCGAGTAGTTCAAAGAACCATATCTTATGGGAATTTTTTGGACATCTCAAGACCTTTTGACAGCACATTATGGCCAGAAATTCTCTGGCAACTAAAGCAGAATAATTGTCCGAAAAACATATATGGGCTGCTGTTGGACTACTTCAGAGACCGCTCCTGCAAGTACGTATATGGAGACATGACAACCACAAGATGGCTCACAAATGGATGTCTGCAGGGATCAGTTCTGGGAACTCAGCTGTGGAAGACATTGTTCGACAGCATGTTAACTCAGGACCTCCCTGCAGGATGTGAAATATTTGGCTATGCTTTTGACGGGCTTGTACTTGTGGATGGATCCTCAAGACGGAAAATTGAGGAGAAAAGTGACCCTATGTTACACAAGTTAGAAAAATGTATCAGTCCTAGATTGTAGCAGGCTGGTTAGTTAACAGTGTCATTGCGGCAGGAAATAGGTCTTACGTTAAATTGCTGTGTTTTAATTCGGGATAGGTGAATTAATATTTCAGTTGCGATTTTTAAAATCATCTGTTATATAATGTCACTCTGTCCGCATGAAATACTATATGTGCATGGAATAGGTAAACTACAACTTTTGCGACGATGCCAACATCCATCGTGATTCCATTTTCTCCACAGCGAGGCGTGATTCCATTTCTCCTCTTGTCGCCAGTCGATAGCTCGCGAAACACGTGGAGGTGGTGCGATGGTTTGTTGTACAGCCAATGCCCTTCAAGTGCGCGAACAGAGGGAGTGGCCCAAGCTGCAATCTTGGAATGGATAGAGTATATCACAAAACTAACTTTCTCTGTTGAAAAAAAATGTCTTTTATAAACAAATTTCAGAAAATATGGCTGGTGATAAGGTTTCAGGTAAGGCCACTAAAATTTGTCACTAATATTTAGTACTTGGGAGTAATGCTGGATAGTTCTCTCAAATTTCTAGAGCAAGTGAAGTATGTATATGAGAAGGCTATAACTCTCCTTGCAAAGACTAGAACCCTGGCACTACCTGACAGGAGCTTGGAATTCAGGACACTGAGATTGATGTACAAACGATTGTGTCAATAATGTCGTATGGAGATGGGGTTTGGGTACACAAGGTCCAGCAAGTGCACTATAGGAGACATCTCCACAAGGCAAAAGTATCAGCCCTTCTGACACTTACTAAGGTGTAAAGAACAGTGTCAAATGATGCTCTGGCAGTGTTACCAGGAGTCTTACCTATAGGCCTGCAGTTACTAGAAAGGGGTGAACTTCGGAGACGAATCAGGGATCGGCCACCAACAGAACTTTAAGAGAGAGTAGTCAGACAAAACACCCTAATGCTCTTGTAGAGAATCTGGGACACCAGTCAGTTAAGGAACATCTAAAGCTCAGCTGGTTAAATATCATGCATGACATAACTCAGCTCCTGACTGGCCAAGGCAATTGTCACATTCTAGGCCTAGTACAGCCTCCTATGTGCATTGTCTGCCAGGTGGAGGACAATGTGCTGCACATTCTCTGGCAATGTGAGAAAGTAAGGGATATAAGAGCAGATACCCTCACACGGCTTGGGGCATTTAATATCCACAGCACTGACAAACATGCAATAATATGGTAGTATGCTCTACTTAGTTCATAAATTCATAACGTACCAAAATAACTCAACATAGTTGTGATTATTAAGATAGTTGTGATTACTAAGCTATTATTATCTTGGCTCTCAATGTCATTTCAAATTTCCCATGCATATTTCACTAAAGTCACATGACACATGTTGAACACACAATTTCGTATGCAGCTGTATAGAGGATACTTCCTCTACCCTATATTTACACTAAGGTTTGAAGTTTATAGTTTGGTCGAGCAGTATTTTCAAAATATGTTTGGTTATCCTACGAGAAATGTAGGAAGTACAGTAGTAATTGCTAATATTAATATAGTATTTATTTGTAGTCTGTAAAAATAAAAAATTCAATGTGATTTCGATAATTCAACTTGGCATGGGCAGTGCTTCAGCCGTTTTCGTGCCTCGGCACCGCAGGTATCTTACTGACTAGTCTCAGTAACCCATCACAGAGTAGTGCACTGGGTGCAGGACACTGCAGCGTGGACATCCAACCAAACTTTATTTACACATGAGGGAACACTGTGCAAGTAGGAAATAGGCAAAGGAAGAACGAGAGTAATATAAGTCATTAATTAAAAGTGTTAACATGTAATTCAAATCGTGCTTCTGTTGCCAGAACATTCTATGGGACGGATCAAAACTTAGTGTGACCAACGTGTAAACTTTCATAATTCCCTTAAAGGAAGTGCGTGGCAAAATGGAAACCTAAAGTAAACTCTTTCTTTATCTGGTTCAAGCTGCGCTTCTCAGTTATAAGAATAAAGAATGTAGAGAGTAAACACTCAAAACTTTGCAGTGACATTTCAAACAACACTATTTTATATTTAAATTAAGGGTTATGTGTAATTAGTGTTAGTGCACATGTAGTACTTTCTTATTCAGCAGGACTCTGATATCAAACTTTTCAATATGATATAAGGATTTTGTGTGATATGTAAACCAATGTAATGATTTCATCCACCATGCAGGGAAATTCCGTATCCCTCCCCCACCTTCCGGCTGGGTCCACCTGCCGAGTGAAAGGCGACAGAGAGAGCAGTCTTCATCCAACGGGCATCAGGAACGGTCGCGCATCGCAGAGTGTCGCAGTCTCAGGGGACATCAAATTTTGTGTTAATCCTAGTTAAATCAATAGTATTAATATTAATCACCGGAACCTATTCTTAATTTGTGTAGAGCCCCGAGACTATCAGTTCGTGTGGAAGACTCGCGCGCACTACACCGTAACATCACTTTAAGATTTCCATACACCATGTGATTTGTACTGCATTAGCTAACATACGGCTAGAGGCCTGTGCCCAGTTACATGGAGAAGTAAACACTCATTTTACCTCACACAAGAGCGACGAATAAATTCGCATTGTTCTAACCGAAGAGACTGTGTCGTGAACATTATTTCCTCACTCTACCCCGCTTCACTGGGGAACATAAGGGTGACGCCTTTATCCTTCGACATCCACAGCTACCTTAGCATAACTGTGTAATTTTCCTTATTGTTATTCTTAATTAGCATCATTGCTTCCACTGGGAAGTGTATGTATGCAGGGATAATTACAAGTTTGTGTGACCACATGCGATTTAGCTTCTCACGTAGCCTACTGCCTTCTATTTTCACCATTACCTTTGACGGGCCATCACGGGCAGTGCCACAGGGGATCGCCGCGATCACACAACCCATAACATCTTTGCAGATAGTCTCGTGCTAGTCCGAGCGTTGACTAGCTGGCGCCCTTCAATATTATTCACGCAACTTTACCGCCACTCCACCATCTCCGTGATACCAGCCTACGTCAAACTAATTGTTAAAAGCTGTGGTAACCCCAATAAATTTTAAGAATCACTAATCATCGTATACCACCAGCCAAACTATTGGTGTTACAGGAAAAGTTTACTGATAAAAAATGTTTCTACAGTGGTGAGAAGTAGTTGTACATAAAGAAAATTGCAGTTTACTTACTTTGAAATTTTCCATTCTTCATGGAAATTTTAAGTCTGACTATCCGGTTTTACACGCTCGCCATTATGTCTGTTTACGTTCTGCTACCTACCCATGTAGCAAAACACAAACGTGCCACATGTGGCATGATTATGTACAGCCAACAGTGCCACAAGCATGCCAACAGCGGCATCCACTCATGTGCCATAAGCGACTTACTGCTGAAATGCTCCTGGCTCCATCAGCGGGACACAAGCTGCAGAAGCGGCCCACAGGCATTCTGCTTCCGTACAACTGTAAGTTAGCCATCATCCATTAAGTGACGGCATAAAGACTGCAAGATGCTAACATGCCACTGGTAGGCCACTGGTGTAACAACTGATGGCAAGCCACTTGTAATTCAGCATCCCTGATAGCAAAATAAGTTTCAAACAAGCTTGTATCAAGCTTCCCATGACAAGTCTGCAAGCTTGCAGCAAGCTTGTCATGTCTAGCCATAAACTTGAATCAAGCTTGAATCAAGCTAACTAGTCTCCACACAACAAGCCTGCAGCAAGCTTACCAAGGAAGCTAGATCCAAGGTTGCTGCAAGCTTGTAGCAAACTTGCCTCGTACAAGGCAGGATACAACTGTAAAAAAAAAATAGGCTTGACTCAAGCTTGAATCGAAATTACCAAATAGGGTTGGTAATGGCAAGCGTAAATAAAGTGAATTGCAGGCTTGCCGCAAGCTTATACATGCTATCTGGGATCATGGCGCTTATGACCCGCTAATGTGCTGCTCAACTACCAACTGTTGGCTAACTGCTGGCAAGCTGTTTGTAACCCAGTATCAAACCGCTAATGGCCTGTTGATGGGCTGTTATCTACCAGCTGTTGGATAACTGCTGACAAGCATTCAATTAAATGTAACACTTAAACAAATAGAAGATCCACATGGAAATAAGCATTAAATTAAGGAACATGTTGCTAAATGCTTACCTTGTTGAGGCACCGAATTTACTGAAGAGACTTTATCTTTCAGCCTTCTTACTTGAAGTTTTTAATTAAATTCATTACATTAATCTCTTAAATTTCTAACAATTTGCTTTGGAAATTTCAGCCCCAATCAAAAATAGTTGTCTGAAACCAACAAAAATAAAGTCAAATGAGCAGTGTCATATAACTCATTTACTTAATATAGATTCACGATTTTCTGCCCACTGTATATGGAGTGGACAATACAGCAAATATTTAAGAAAATAACTGGATTTATTTACTTGGACATACTCCATTGCGAAATAAATTACTGTCAAAAGAAAATTAAAAATAATACAAGACAACATAAATAAGCAGAGTATGCTTTAGTCATACTGACTGTTTGGAAAACTATTTGTGTTTTGTTTCGACTCATCATTTGTGTCGTTTGTTGTTTTTTCTGTTTGTGTCCGACACCTTTGTGTTTTGCTTAGTCTCATCGTGGTGTTGTTTGCTGTATTTCTGTTTGTGTTATTGTTTCGACTCATCGTTGTGTCGCATGTCAACATAGCCATTTTTATATTCTTGTTATTTCTTTTATTTTCTGTCTGTTCCTTGTTTTAACTGACCAGATTCCAGTTTTGGAATTTCATGTTTGTGTATGTATCCTGATGACTAAAGCATACTCTGCTTATTTATGTTTTCTTGTATTATTTTTAGTTTTCTTTTGACAGTCATTTATTTCGCAATGGAGTATGTCCAAGTAAATAAATCCAGTCATGCACTCCCATTGCACAGTTCTTTCAATGATCATTTTAAGGAAATAATTATCTATAAAGTACCACAAATTGCACCATATGTCGTCAGCAGTAGTTTGACGTGGGCGGGATGGTGGCTAGGTATTAAATTCCACCAGATAGCACTGGCAAAGTAAAGCCCGGTAGCGCCAGCCTGTTATTAGAGAACGGGCACTCAGAATGAGAGAAAGAGACTCCATTTTACAGGGCCATGCGGCCGACGGCCGTGGCGTGGAAATAACACTCCCCGCTCGTCGTCGATACGTACGCAGGGGAATTTTTTGGCTTTCCCCACGTCCTTAGCACAGACAAAGCACCAATAGATAACACCCTACGCAATACTCTGGTTAATGCGTGTTGAAGGGTCCAGCGCCCTGAAGGCTGTGAAGCGGAAAGCCAATAAAATACGTACCTCAATGATATCTGTTTTTATTGTATAACACCACACTCCGTACAAGATACACTCACGGTGGTGCACTAAGCGGACAGGTCCTAGGCCCGACTGGTGGGCTGCACTGTACTGAAAACATCCATGTGGGTGACGGATAATTAACTTTAAGCCCTTGTGCGGTTGAGTTGCAGGGGTCGAGGGACACATCCAGGCCAATGAAAACAAATGTAATGGTTCCGAGATTTAAAACTGAAGCTATTGATAAACTAGTGATTGTGCAAAAGTCTTGAAGGGTCCGGAGTGACTCGCGTCCGACCGCCTCGTTCCGCCTTTCAGCTAAAACTAATGATTCCTTCCCACGCCGGTGACCTCGTCCTACCGAGCGTGGGAAGCAACCACCGAACTACAAAGTACACTACAAAACACAGGGGTGAAGGCCCGGAACACTTGAAAAATACGAACTTGTGGATTAGTGTTCCAAATTTGATTTGTGATTAGTTTTTGTGATTTTTAGTTATTCATGAATTTACTATATTTTTAAGTTATGTGGTACAAAATAAAACTGACAAAATTAAAATTATTTAAGGAATTACTTAAGACACACAAAACACTACTGATTGAAATTGTAATGGAATTAAAGAAAAGCACTTGCAAAATAAACACGTAAAGAATTGGCCGGCAAAGTTGGCTTCGTGGGCGAGTCCAACTTGCCCACGAGGTGCAGGGGTGTTTCTGCCGTTTTTGAGGTTAATAACAAAAAAGTATTAATTAGGGATTTTAATTACACAACAAGGTTACCCCTGGCCTTTAAACACTGCTACCTCTTGGTAAGTGCTAGCATCGCTGGTGTGGCGTCCAGGCGCCGCTGCCTCTTGCGCGCATGTGGTCGGGCGCTTTCCCATATTTGCAAGCGGTACTGCCGCCTCTGTCGTTCAGTAATCATGAGTGTGGTGCGCACGACGGGTTAAGTTGGAAGTGGAGCGCGGGCATCATGCATCAAATTTAGTTAATCAGTTTTATTCTTTATTCTTTCATTCTGCTTGTTCCAATGAGTAATACCAGACTCGTTACTAGGAACTATACATACACATATAAATTGGCAAAGCTACAGATTCATTTTACATGGATACATTACTTACATTTCATAAAGTCACACTTCATTCAGGTTACAGTGTGCTGTATACATAAACATGTTGATTACTACATGCATATGTTCATAGGTTTACATTATTTATAACAGCTATTTATCAAATACAATAATACTGGTTGCTTATAATACCTAAATGCAAGACAGGCATATGTGCTGATATGAGGTGATAGCAAAATGAAGTCTAATGCAATGTATGCTGTTTGATGACAACAATATATGAAAACAATGTAACAAATCAAATGTGCCTCCACTTGTGTACATAAGCACACATGTCTCTATACTGTTACATCATCACAATTAGAAAATTAATATTCATTTTATCTTAACACCTGGGAACTTAAAAAATAGGAACATATGATATTCTAAATGTTTGGTTTGTGTTATTGCACACATGTTGTATTGCACATTCGTATTTAAGCCTACTTCAATAATTTTTCATGGAATTTATTAAAACTCTAATTTATGGTATCTAACATGTCATACACATCTTCTGTTTATATTTCTCCCATAATGCAACTTTTAACTTCTTTTTAAACTTGCTTTCATCTTTTGCACTTCTTGTATCATTCTTAAGAATGTTATATTGTTTCATAAGGGTGTATTGTAGACCACTTTTCTCATATTTTGTGCTGATGTGTTGGTAGTGAGGGTAAAAGGGGTGGGGGCGTCTTACTTACACCCTGGAGGGTGCCAGCTGCTGCTGGTGACGGCTGTAAGTCTACCGCCCGTGTGGCGATTCCCCTCTGTATCCTCCACATCGAGATGTATGCTGTTGTGAGGCTGAAAAGCAGCTGGTTGGTAGGACTAGCTCCCGAAGGACCATGAAGTGGCCATGGCCAAATAACTTACCAACGTGAATAGATTTCACCACTGATTTATTGCGTTATTATTGTCATACTGTATATTGCACGTACGTGCCTTAAGCGGTCCCCACGTCTATAGCCGGTGGGTGGCTAACTCGGCAAATCCGAACACTGGTTACGCGACTGTGAAGTTATGTTGGAAGATAAACCCCTGGGCGCAAGAGCTTGCAGGGATGGAGGTGGCTCTACTACTGGACGATTAAATTAGTGTTATATTAATAAGGTTCCTGAAAAAAACTAGACCAAATCACTATTGCAGCTACATGATACGACAAGATACGGTGATGGTCCAGGACCCGCGAACAAGTGGCCTACCTCCTTCACACCCGAGACAAGACTGCCGAGCAATGGCGGCCGCTCCCGCTAGTAGCTGAGGGTGCCCACCAAAACTATTCACGTGGCCACTTTAAGCATGTTCTGTTGAAACTGTGTACATACAAAGACACAAAAATGTACATGAGACACATATGAGCCCTTGGAGATGTTAAAATAATTGGGTTTGCTGAAATGGCATAAATTAGCTTACATAGGGAAATTAATTTCATTGTGTCTTCCACTCCGGTTGACTTGTTAAGCTGTCTCTCTAAGTCCGAGCTGGCACTGTTTATTATTCTAACACACGTAGAACACTTGGATATAACACATTAATCACAATTCTTATTTTAAGTATAAAAAGTTGTTGAAGCATTGTGCGGTCTTTGTGGTTGTCAGGTTGTCGTTCTGGGCTGCTCTCAGCGGTCCAGCGTCGATGAACAATTATGAAGCACTTTACCTAATAAATTTGTTTGCCCTACTTGTGGATGCTCAATAATTCCTTAAAAATATTGAGACTGCCTCTCCATTATTACTTTGCCCGAGCAACTCCCGCACTGTCTGTTTCAGGCGACATTCGTTCCAGCATTTGCGCACATCGTGATCAGCGACGGCGTAATGCTTGTTTTAACGACCATGTCCCTTGTTTAGCTGGTGTTGGGATGTGTAGCGGTGATGTTACTTGGTAGATTTACTTTAAATATTGGCATTTTCTTTTGTGTTCGCTTGCTAACCACATGGCCACATTAACTTGTGCGCTCAGTCGGCCCTGTCTGTACCGGGTGCATGCAGGGTGTCTTCCGAATGCTGCGGACCATTGTCGTGAATACTGCCCGTGTCGCTGGTGTGTGTTGACGAACGGTCGCGATGCACGCGTGGGCTGTTGAGCACACGTCAATGCTATTGTTTATAATAATGTATATTTTATAGGCATGTCTGGCATTGTGTTTATGTATACGAAATATGTGCTTAAATGAGAGTTTACCTAGAATACTATTATTTACAACTCTGTAGGCTGATTTTGCATTCTATTTATCCATGAACATATTAAGCGGTTGTATTTTCTTTTGTATGTACAACTCCTTTACACATTTGGTGTTAATACGTCTATATATATTTTTGATTGCTCTAATCTGTATTTTTTAATGCGGTGCAGCAGATATTGTGTACCCATTCCCCAAATGCATGCCACGTACAAAAGGTGACAGTGAATTAATGAAAAATAGATATTTCTTAGTATATAATTTGGCAATAGTTCTTTTGCTTTCCAAAGAATTGCAGTAGAAGGTTTGATTTTTTAAAATTATGTTTGTCATATGCTCTGACCATGATAAGTGATCATCAATGATTAAACCTAGAAATTTTGATTGCCAGGTAAGAATATTCAACTATTTTGTTGGGTTTGCTAATGAACATGTATTTTGTTTTTGTTTCATTCAGACTCAATTTGTTTTGGGTGGTAACTCTGAAAAGTCACACCATATGCTAGAATATATTGATGCACTTTTACTTTTCTTGATGCTATTAAATATAGAGATTGTAATTTTTTTCTGTAGCAACCTACTCCTGTATGTCAGAGAAAATTTCCAGAGTTGCCAACTTGGTGATTTCGCCACCAGATCTGGTGATTTCCAAGATTGTCTGGTGGCCAAAATTTTTCATTTGCGACAAGTCAAAAAGTTAGTGATTTCCAAGATTGTCTGGTGGGCAAAATTTTTCATTTGCGACAAGTCAAAAAGTTAGTGATTTCTGTGAAAATCTGGTGACAAATCTGGTGAATTTTCAGAAATCTGGAAAATCTATTTTTTTACTCCTTTAAATGAATTGTTTTGCAATTTTAAAAGTAATTTTTATAGATGACATTAGTTATGTTTCATAAATCTAAATTCGTTCAACTGGGGGGCATCCTAAAAAAATAAAAAGGCAGCATATGCGATGCATGCTCACCAGTTTTATCAGTCATCACACCTGTCATGTACATCAATCATTCTGCCTGCTGCTAGCGATCAGTGCTTGGGCTACCGACACGACGACAATCACGCATTCTATTCTAGTGCAGTGTGTGCAGGACAAATAAAGGTAGCATGCGTGTTTTTGTTAAGCATTTTCTAGGATATTAATATGATCAAATTCAAGAATAATTATGCTCAAAAGTTTCGTAATGAGTGGGTTCAAGACGAACGCTTTAAATCGTGGCTAATTAAAGTGGAAGCGGGATATTCGAATGCTGCAGTTGAGTGTGTGTTTAGCGTGGTAAATGTGATTAAAAATGAAAAGCGCAACAGAATGAGAATTGATACTCTTCATGCAATTTTGTGTGTGAGATATGGTTTGCAAAGAGAAAAGACGTGTCGTTATGACTACGTGATTCCTCAAGAAATTATTTAAAATAATAGGAATAGTTCAAGCGTACCTGTCTGAACGCGAGGCTTCCGCATCCAAGGATGACGACGACGACATGGAATATAAGAAAGTCACAATCTTATTTCACTTAAATATATATCTCTATTGACTGTGTAGGATGGTATGACATGTAATTTTTGTGTGAGCCGTGAGTCTGACATGGTTTTGAACAATATTGTATTCAACATTATAATGGAAATCACGCATTTTCACGTAAATACCGCACAAAGTAATATTTTCTATGAGTGCTAAGCTATGTTTCCTATTTTTTTAAACAATTATGAAAATCTGGTGATTTTCTGGTGATTTTTATTTATAGATCTTGTGACTTTTTTCAAAAAAAGTTGGCAACTCTGAAATTTACGTGTTTTACTTAGGCCGGTAATTATAAACGTCTTTCGAAGTACAACCAATTTCCCTCCACCCAAATCTGGTGTTTTGCACATTATAGACCTCTTTCAGAGAGTGGCAGATAGCCGGCGAACAACCATTCGCCACCAAGTTTCCACTTTTTGGGAGATTGCAGGTGAATGACGGCCAGACCTCATTCGGCGAATCACCAGCTGTTCTCTAGAGACCAGTTATGAAAAATGGCGAGGAATTTTAACGAATTCATGTGGCACATGGATGAAGTTGTCAACTATTATGAATAAATAGACGACCAAC
>PNEQ01083756.1:0-25938 GCA_003012365.1 Medauroidea extradentata | reverse complement strand
GGGGGAGAGATAGATAGGGGGAAGAGGAGGGGAGGGGGTGAGTTTTCTGAAGAAATAAAGTAAGTAGCCGGGGAAATAGAGCGGCACTTCGGTGGAAGATCCACGCAACCGCCCGCTTTTCTTCGCGCGAGAATGTACTGAGGCTCATAACTGCAAACCTATGAAATGAGAATCTCTGGTACTTCACCGTTCAGGAGATCAGTACCTGCCATATTCGAATTCTTCAATTTTCGCTATAAATTCCATACAACGAGATTTATTAAAATTTTCCGTCTGACATGGCACAAATATTACATTCTTAAAGATTACCAAATATTCACACCTTCACTACCTTTCTTAGCTTTTCATGAACAATTTTTTTTCTACGGATAGTCACAGGTATAGTATAATAAAATAGTAGTCAAGCAATGCCAACTGTGTACAATGTAATAAACAATCCCCTTTACCTTGTGGAAGCATAAAACATTGCAAAAAATTCGAAGGCCAAATTAAATGCATAAGTTCCATTATTCAAAAATGACGGGCACTGATCCTCATTAATGAGTTAACACAATTGAAAACTCAAGTAGTACGCTGTACGAAGTACAAACTAAAGGATTAAGCAGTATAGCCTTGCAAATGTCTGCGTGGTTACTGCCTATGAACAACCAATAGGAACGGACTTTGAAATTTTACTCCTGCCTGCTGAGAATAAAAGTTGTAGTAAAACTACTACGAAATGACAATCTTACGAGATGTGTAAACAGTGCTGCACTAGAATTTGTAATTTAAAATATTAAAGTTACGTTACAAAATGCGTTCATTTACAATAAAACTACCCAGACTGGAGTATATTTTGAAAGTAAGCATCCTGTTTCATTACTGGCGCGTCTCCATTTCCCTTAAGCAATGGTAACTACGGTGCTTCATTACTGGACGTTTTTAATTCGTCTGTAAACAGCTGCATTAACATCCTCCAATCATACTTCACTGTTTTGAAAATGAAGCGGCGCGACTGGTTCTCGCTTTTTTCCCACCATCTCTGAATATCGTCAACCTCGTGCCTAACATAAGTTTGAGAACTGGTGTGATTATTGCTGGAGATGATGATGTCGCGAAAATGTTTTGGGCCAACATACTATCGAAAACGCTGTGGTTTCTTGCAGCATATACGATTGGGTGATGCACGTCTGACACAATGTAACTGCAGACCAACAAAAGTCATAACATTTTACAATAACGGGATTCTTATTGGCTCAGTGAAATAGGGCAACAGCTCCACTTACAAGAGAAAACCAGTAATAACCTAATAAACTGAATGTGTGTTGAAATTCAACAAACAGTTAAGTTTTCCCGTGATAAACCATCATATCTAATTATTAGAGCCACGATTTTATGGCGAAAAGATTTTTGCAACATTTGGTTTCGATGCGTTATGTGCACACCTGCAGCTCTGCTACATCGTCTGTGGTTGGATGATTTCACTCTCACTGGCCTTGGCAAATTATAGACGTACAGACTCACAATAATCTTATTCTGATTGGTGCAGTCAATTGAGAAACGTGTCTGAACATAGACACGCTGCCAATAACCTTGAAACAGAACTGCCGATGTGCACGTGAGTCACTGAAACAAAGTGTGGCAAGAATCTTTTCGCGACAAAATCGTGGCCCTACTAATTATTACAAGTCGTGTTAATTATTACAGATTCTACTAGGTTATTTTTTGTATGGGCATTTTGTAACATGGCCGGTATTCGCACTGGAGGAATAAACTGAAATAATAAAAGTCACACAGCTTATTTGCGATGCACCGACTGTCATCCAATGTAGTGAATAGCTGTCGGTCTCTCATGTAAAACATTTCATAATCAGCACTGCCAACTAACGTAACATGACGTCCTCATTAACATGAAGAAGAGAGGGAAATTTTATTTAATTTGAGCACAAACAACATGTTAACTTCAAAATGTTGACAAGCTGCTGCTGCTTCAACGTAACTTTCTTATCTTTCAAACCACTTAACTGGTTCTGAGTTGTAACCAAGTGGACGTTAAACCAATTAGGACCTTCTGGTATCTTAACGGCATAAGTTTATGTTCAGCTGACAGAAAAATTCAGCACGTAATTTAAGATTGTGTTGTAGGCCTATGTCGGTTTAGTATAATTTCAGTTTTGCAAGACAAATATAAATTGTTAATGTTTTGAGCAACCTAATGTTCTGTCTATTATTACTTTAAAATTTTTAACGACTTCATTAAAAATTTAATTTCTTTAGTCGGAAGAAAACGTGTACTCAGTTTACCTAAGAATAATGCATATCCATTAATAATTACATCATTAAACGTTCGAGAGAATTTTCAAAAGCTGTTGTTTTGAAAACTATAAGTTGAGCATTTCGGCAAACGAACACTAACGTAAAATATATACTATTCTATACATCCGCAATGACTAGAGAATTTACCTAGTACTTACCCGAAGGCGCAAAACATATTTATACGCCATTTTACTGCTAACCTAATATTCCTGTTTGGTCTTTATCATTTACGAACACAATGCAGGTAACAAGCATGACTAGCAACGTAGTCGAAGTAACATTCAAATAAGAAATTCTGAAAGCGGCTTGGTGGGCTTCAGTAGTGCCAACGTAATGAACTGCGATGTCTGTTACTGAATTGATCTACATACGATAAAATTGCTATGATGCTGAGCTCCTTCGTTCTGTCGAAAAATATACTGGTGGGTGGAAAATTTATCCAGTCTGTTAATACTAAAATATTAAGTAATTTTACTATACAAATAAGATAGCTATAGTAAGAACTTTACTATTTCTTAGTGAAGTTTAGAAATGTTACCACTGAGATATTGTTACTAGAACGGTGTGCCATATAAACGTTATTAATACGCTTGTGCATAGGTATACGGTAAATTTACAAATTATTTTTCATAGCGCAGATTGCAACTTTATATATATATATATATATATATATATATATATATATATATATATATATAATATTTAAACAATTTTCAATACAAGTACAAAAGTGATTCATCATTAAAGACTGACATTATTGTGAGCAAATGTTTCCGGGTCAGCGCTGAAAACCCACAAAAAATGCATGAAAAAATAAGATACAAGAAAGTTTGCACAGTTATATACAACATACGTAAAATTCTGAGGGGAAAACAGTTACATGTTGGGTATAGCCAGCAAGACAAAATAAAAAATGTGTACAGACAAATATACCGAAACAAGGTGATGTGTAGCGTTTTTTGTTTAGTTTGAATTAACTCAGAAATATTAGTTTGGATTAGATTGTGTCAATACAATGGCTTTAGTTTGTCATGATATAATTAAAATATTCGTGGAAGCATGCCACGTAAATTAGAAAAAAAAGGCGAGGGGGGGGGAGGGCTACGTAATGAAAACAAAGCTCATAAATGTCTTGGCTAAATCTGTGAGACAAAATACATTCCCGGACCGTCGTTCTACGTCGAAATAAAGAAAATTTACCTAAGACGGTAAGAAGATTGTTTTGACCTCCCAACCACTTCAACTATATTGTCATCAGTTTTAAACATAGCAATAAATTCCGCAGTAAACGGTATATTGCTTCGTGCCTTTGAGAGCAGCAATCTGTGCAATTTATCCTTTACAGCCGTAGTTTCGTGGTGTGTGTTTATAGCGTCGATGCTGCTGCACGGGAGGTAATTTAGATGCATTCCGAAGACGTTGCAGTTAACCTTCCGCGCGCAAGTCACCACGGGCGCGGAATACCGTAGCGCGGTCCACTTGCTGTAACCGGGTTATTTCGACTGCCGCGCAGTAAAACAGCCGTAAAAGGGACGCGATAGAAGGATAATATCCTCGCTGGGGTGAGGCGGGTTTAATCGAGACGTAACGTACTCAATTTCGGAGTTGTCCCAGCGCGTGTTAAGATAAGTCGCGGCCTAGCTTCGACATCTTCGTCCTCGCTGTCGAGGTCGCTGGATCCAGATATAACCTACCCGTGTTGACTGCGCTATAGTTCTATAAAATTACACACTCCGTTCTCTCTCTAAAACCGAGACAGGCTGCATCTCTCCGGGGTTTATTAAATTGTCCAGGTTTTACGACGACGTTGTAATGAAACGAGCGGTTTGAATATACAGGATGTCAGGTAATTCACGAATGCGAACTGTGCCAAGTTAATCTGATATAAAAACTTAGAAGATAATAATCTTTGAAAAATATCGTAATGTTCTTAATTTACGAGGGAATCTTCATTTAAGGTCCATAAAACAGCGAAGTGTATGTAAGAGGTAAGGTGATTCGTGGAAACGGACTGCACAACGTGAATATGTGATCAGAACTATGAGGAAAATACTCGTTGGTAAAAAGTCTTCAGGCCCTTTTTTTACGATAAAAATTACATAGTAGTGCAAACCACTTACCCTACATTCCCAATCACTGGTATTTTGTTAAGGTAAGTAGGCTTTACGTGTCGTCATTAGAGATTGTGACACACAACTTAGTACAATGACAAGAGCTGCGGTAGAGGAGTTGGTATTTGTCTTTGTTAAGGAACCATCCCAGCATTTGCCTGAAGTGATTTCAGGGAACCATGGAAACCCAAAATTAGGATGCCAGAACCGGGGATCGAACCCGGGTTCTCCCGAATGCAAGTCCAACGAGTTACCTTTGCGCCACCTCGCTCGGTTATTGGCATTTTGGGGCTTTTTTTCAAAAATGAATATTTTCAGGTTAGTGTTGGTCACTTATTCGCGTGATGTAGTTCGTATCTACGAACAACCTTACCCCATATTTTCACTTCCCTGCTTTATTTATTTAAAGTAAATTTTCACGTAAACTAAGTGCCAGGAGACCTTGGGTGCGTAGTTTAGGTCAATAATTCACATCGTGTAGCCTGCAACCGCAAATTATACGCACAGTAAATTTATTATTTGTACTTTTGCGAAAAAAAATAATTTGGTAACAAGTTTCTAAAATATGTTTTTGAAGTTAAAGAGAATATTGTAGACTTTACAGAAATTGTTTGTAACTGCAAACATGTTTGTATATTCACAGACAAAATTTTTACATTTACAAATTAATCCTTGTGTTCATTTTACAACTTTTGTTTGAAGTGTCACAAGTTTCGCTTTGGCATCCAGTTTCCAGGGAAATTTTTTGTAGAAGTACAAAATATTTTTGAAATGTGACAGGCTATCGAAGGTTTTTTGTTTCACATAAAATACTTTCCCCATAAAAATTAATCCCACTAGTCCCCCGCAGGCATTTGAAAATTTAGACCACTTTAATGACCTGCGAATTTATAGTAGTACCTAGACTGATAAACGTTCTGACATTAATTTACAAGCTTTAAATTATTAAGGTACGAACTTTTTACTATGGGACATTCTGTATATTTAGAAAAAAAATGTACATAGGTTTGCCTTTGATAGCGTCAATGACAACCGAAACATTCATTTCATTCTCGCGATAATTCACTTCCAGCTACAATAATTTCAAACATTTAACTTCGATTTACGAAGCCATAAAATAGGATATTCTCCCCTTCCTAACGACATTCCTTGAATAAAGATGCATTTCGTTGCAGAGATGGCCGAAATATATCAGAAAGAGGGGCGTAGTAAAATGTCATACAAACATGATGGGAGAATACGCATATTCTATAATTAACGAATTTTCTGGTTTGTGTTTTAAATTTCCGCTATGAGCTTATGTCAATTGCTTACCTGTAGATAATACTTCTCGGTAAAATCGATGTCCGAGAAAGGAGAACTCGAAACCACGACCTTCAGTTTAGAAGGCGGAAGCTGTACCCGTGAACGACTGCTTGCCAGCTCTGTGCAAATACTTTTGAAACGTTAAGTTACAAAAAAATGTGCAGCATACGAAATACGTTTTGAATTCCTCTTTTTTTTATGTAGGCCTACAAGCGATATAGACATATCAAAATAACCACTTTGAAAGCTAGCAACTGATATTCTTTAGACTTGTGCTATGTTGTCCATTTGGATGATACTATCTTGAACGTCTGCTCATGAAGTTTGTAGCTAGCATGGAGAAGCACTTGCAACAACTACGCTAATGGGTCTTATAAATTTACGTAAATTACCGGCGTTTCATTTCAAAGAGCGAAATCCAATTTTTTAATACGATTTCATTAAGTTGATTTTGTCTTTCTTCATTTAAATTTACTACACAGTAATTCTTTGAAAAACAGGGGAGTTGAATTCAAAATTGATTTTATTCAGGATTTAATTAATTTTCTTTGGCATGAATATTATGTCCATACAACCGTGATGATTTTATTAATGTATGTGTGATCAGCATTTACATTTGATGAGCATTGGTTAAGTGATGGTTGTCGAATGTAACTTGAGCCATTGTACTTTCTTTAGGAGCAAAGTAGGTTTGAGTGCTTATTAAAAATATGACTGAAGTAGGTCTCTCATGAAGGAGGACCCTTTCCGTGGGCTTGAATGCTGCGGCAAACCGTTAGTAACCAGATCACTACAACCGTAATAAATACCGCTTGCCAACTGTAGGCCTGTCAGTCTTTGAACATTGGGATGTTTACTGTGTGTTACTGTAAATGGAAATAATAGTAAGATAAGTAAGGTATCTGACTGGATTTAGTTGCTTGGACCAACTCCATTGCAAAATGGATGACCGTCAAAGAAAACTAAACAAATAATAGAAAACCATAAATAAGCAGAGTGTGATTTAGTCAACAAGATACATACACGACATGAAATTCCAAAATGCAATCCGTTAAAATAAAACAAGGAACAAACAAATAATAAATTGAAATAATAAAAAATCAAAATCAAAAATCAAAAAACCAAGTAACATGCGACACAACGATGAGACGAAACAAAAACACAGTAGCGATAGCAATATTTTCAGTCAACAGAGTATTGAATTAAAAAAAAAAATATGTGGATTCCATTGATTGAGAGAAACAACTTTACAGCACCAAACAAAAACACATACTCAACCCATCACAACCAATGAGAGTCAATCTATGCTGCGCGACCAATAAGGAGACAACTCGTCTCCCATTGGCTGAGCAGGATAAGTGGGCTTACCCTATATAAACCCATGGTTTTCCAGTCTCCTCGTCAGTCGCACTCGTGTTCCTGAACCCTGTGTGTCTACCAGATGGCGGGAACAGATCCCAGTTCCCGAAACGTCGTAACACTGTCTGTCTGGAAAACTAGTGTGTTTTGATTCGTCCCATCGTTGTGTCGTTTGTCTTTTCTGTTTGTGTATGATATCTGTTGTGTTTTGTTTCGTCTCTTCGTTGTGTCGTTTAGTTATTTTTCTGTTCGTGTATGATATCTACTGTGTTTTTGTTTCGTCTCATCGTTGTGTTGCATGTTACTTGGTTTTTTGATTTTTGATTTTGATTTATTATCTGTTTTTTCCTTGTTTTATTTGACCCGATTCCATTTTGGAATTTTATGTTGTATATGTATCTTGTTAACTAAAGCATACTCTGCTTATTTATGGTTTTCTATTATTTGTTTAGTTTTCTTTGACTGTCGTTCATTTTGCGATGGAGTTTGTCCAAGCAACTAAATCCAGTCATGCACTTACATTTCACAGTTCTTTCAAAGAAGTAAGATATCTCTGGAGAGCAAGAAGGAACTAATTACAGTATTATGTTCCCACACTGTGCATGTAAAATGTCATCTCACAACATTATGTCACTAACATTTTCGTCTTAATTTAGCCCAGGATTCGTGTTGTGTGCTTATTATGCGCCTGCTTGTGAACATGCTGTATATGGTGAACGCCAAACTACACTGTAGTTGTCTCGGAGGCTATAAACTGCATGATGCCGGAGGTCGATCAGCTGGCGGCCTTGGCGTGTAAGGACTTCGTCGGCACTAAATCGTTCCTAATTGACAACACGGCGGCCGTACAAGACTCCGTGTTTGTCCAGATGACGCGCAGGAAGTTTGGGTCTCAGCCACCGATTGGGTGACGACCTCACTACAGCATTGCGCCATTTCCCCCGCGGAGTTAGGCCGGGTCTGGGGCGGCGAGGGTAGCACATCGCATAGACAGAATACGCAAACACACTAGAAAGTACGGAAATATTTAACATAAGTTCCCTAATGAACTGTAGCATATTAATCCAGACACCCGTGATCTGATCAGTTATGGAGCAAATCCCATGTTCAGGAATAAAAATTAAAATAAAATAACAGGGGAGCATATTCTCTCTAATTACTTGCGAACGTTTTTCTCATGCGTGCTATACATGTAAATATTAAAAGTTCAAATTAGTTTTTGTATTACAGATTTAGTTTATCTTCCACTATTTTAATTTTTTCCTATGTAGTATGTAAGAATTTATGTATCTTATTGTTTGCTCTCATCATTGTGTTGTCTGATGATAGTGTACATAATGTAAGGCTGATTGTATCGGCCGTAGTGCTGAATTCTGTTCGCATTTAAATTAAATTTTAGTATCGAAAATGTAAACTGCAGTTACAGCACATAGAGAGTAAGTTCACTCAGGATGATAAAAACTCATATTAATTGTAAGAAACTGCGTGTTCTACGCTCTCATTCATCTTGCACTTTGCCTCTGATTTATTATTTGCTCAAAGAACTCCAGGAGTTGTCAGTAAATTTGTGGTATGATTGCAGATGTGAAGCAATGCTCTAGGTAATTCAGTTCCGACTTGCTCCTAAAATCATTCAAAAAACCTCATGTCTCTACACAGAGATTAATGACAGCATTATACAGTATGTTATAAAATTCCATTTCAATATTCAGGGGAAACAATCCTCATGTGTAGACAAATAATAAATGTTATGTGGACGTATGTCCGAAAACGCTCCGTTTCGGCGCTACAGTTCGCAATACATGACGTATGGTTGATAGCGCTCGGGCAAAATCATCTTACTGTGGGTTGTCATTACAGCAGTCTGTGTGTCAGTGGCGTAGTGTGTGGCATAGTAACACGTCACGGACTGCTCTAATGACGCTCCACAGCAACATGATTCTGCCAGCGCGCTATCAAACATATGCCATGGATTGTGAACTGAAGCGCAGAAAC
Source organism: Medauroidea extradentata (assembly GCA_003012365.1). NCBI lineage: Eukaryota > Metazoa > Arthropoda > Insecta > Phasmatodea > Phasmatidae > Medauroidea > Medauroidea extradentata. Next base: position 16,873 of record PNEQ01083756.1, on the reverse strand, counting down.
GGTGCATTTTCGGATCTTTGCCGCATAACATTTTCTGTTCCTCTACACGTGAGGATTGTTTCCCCAGAATATTTACATGGGATTTTGCTATATACTGTATATGCATGTTTGTATATGGCGAAGCAATGCTAAAAACGCCAGAATCGGTTTTGTTAAGACAAAAAACACATCTTTTAGTTAACTGAATTCTTTCGAGTCAACAAAATATGTTTCAGAGCAAACTGCATGGCTGATTGAACTGTTACGTATTTGTTTGCCAATATACAGACCTATATACCTAACATTTTCCTCAGTGTACGCAGTCACTTCCCGTCAAGTGTTTGTTCTCACGCACTGATTCTGCGCTTCTGTAAGCTCAGGTGTTCTGTGACGCAGTCTTCGCGGGCAGGCTCTGCGACTGCACAGCCGGACAGCGAAGGAGAGGTAGGGAAAACCAGTCCCGCGATGACGCATAAATTCCTCTTACAGATGATCGAGCGACGTATAACGCCACTCCTGGGAAAATATCAGGGATAAATCCTCCTCTCCCCTCTCCCCGACAGACCACAATCAGTTTCTTCCGGTCTTCATCGGGTGGCCTCATCTCACCGTCAAGCCGTCAACGCCTCCCGCCTACCAACGCGTTGATTGGACCCCGCCACTAAAGCTGGTTTCACACGACGCTAAACGGACACTTAAAAGGTAGTTGCTTAGATATATTGAAATAATGCTCTTCTCTTCAAAATTAATCTTTTAAGATTACATTTGTAACATTTAGAGCTAGTGAAGACATGCCTCAGTACCTTATAGACTTTCGAAAGTTAAGCTGTGCTTACTGCTGTCCATAGTTTCCGATACGAGAGTGAAATAGGTGTCACAGAACACAACAATAACGATAGTAAACCAATTTGAAATTGAAGTAACTGTTAAGACATTCTAAAACACCATGATTGGGTTTGTTTTTAAATAATAATTATTACACTTATGTTACGAGTCATTACAAAAAAATCCTAGATTTGAAGGAAATTACCACCAGGCTCAGTTTCAGTCGCCATATTGAATTATATAATTTTAGCTTTTATTTTTTTAATTCTAAGGAGAAAAACGTTAAATATGCGACTATACCTCAAATTCTATTTACATTTTGCAACAGTACAGACCTTGCGATTTAGCTGAACGTATAATTAAGCCGCAATGTGTGTGGTAAATTTTTTTATATTCATGATTTGCCCGACAAATTGTGACCTAACTACACATTACTAGCTCTATTGCCGTACTTGTATTGTAGCTCAAGGTAAATCGAATTTGTGTTATAGTCGCCGGATTAGAATTTTTCTTCTCTGAATTCCAATTCAATACGGCGACTGAAACCTATAGGCTACGTACGCGTTAGAAGCTCGGAAGCGAAGGACCTGTAAGAGCGACCTTGAAATGCGTATCAAATGCCGCATTGCCACAATGAAACAAACGCTGAACTAACATGCAAGCTGTCCGGCGATAAGTATAATTGTATTGGTTGAAAGTTTGAAGTAAATTTCAATGCACGTTTCATTCCGAGTTTCACATACATCCTGGTAGTACATTTTGAAGTACGGCAGTCGGAAAAGTCCACTTTTTGCTGTGTTGGAGGGCTCAGAAACAGTGTCCGAGGTTAGTTTCCTTTCGTTTATTGGCATTATGGGACACGTGCAACACAGTTATAGTGTGCGGTGAGCGGCGCCCTTAAGATTTAGAAGACGCTAGCTTTTTTTTTTTTTTTTTTTTTTTTTTTTTTTTTTTTTTTTTTTTTTTTTTTTTTTTTTTTTTTTTTTTTTTTTTTTTTTTTTTTTTTTTTTTTTTTTTTTTTTTTTAATAAGTTTACGGCACGGCAACGGGGAAGGCGATGAGTCGAATACAACACGTCCGTCAAACACCTCATCGCCTCTAGGCGCGAAGGACTCAACCAGCGTACAGTGTTTTCGTGGAATGTGTTTTTCAAGCGATGACCCTGTTATTTTATTTGTGGAAAGTATGTGGTGAAGTCCATTGCCTGTTTCTATAATTTAGTTTTCCATCTACGGTTGATATTTTCTCGGCTACAGCAACGTGAAAAGTCATTCTTAGCACTTCCAAGGAGCTGGGAAACCGTGTTTCTGATTCGCGGAAGGCAACTATGAAGCAGAGCTGCAGATGGACGCTTAAAGCATTGAAGTAAGTTGGTGCAAAATTGTTTCCGACAAAAACAGTGTAATACAATTTCTGTTTGCTACATACAAGCCGTTCGGGATAAAGTGAGCACTAAAGATTTAGCCATTACTGCCTTACTGCGTGTAAGCTACGCAGTGAATTGCTGAATGCAGTTCCGTGTAATTTCCTATTTAAATGCAACAACACTGAAATAAAGCCAATTGAAATCGTAATACTTGTTTTCCATATAATTAATAAGCATTTTCTTTATCAAACTATACGGGTTTTTAACAAAGTTAACAATTAATATTACCCACGAAAACTTTAAGTGTCGTGTCCAGAGAGGTTAGAGATTTCCCGTCGTTAACCGTTACGAGCGGAAAGATGCGAATTGGTTGAAAATATAAATCGAGCAGAGCTTCTGTAGTGCTCACTTTATTCCGAACAGGTTCAATGTCATATTTGGGCAGACTGGGCAATAGCCCACGGCGGCAATCTGGAAGGGTTGAAACTAGCTAGAAGAATGTTTTTTACTTTAAATAAAAATATTTACTTTATCAATAACGCCCTTTTGTAAATTTATGTATTCTATGCACCCACATTCTTAAGAAAAATAATGCACAAATATTTTGCATGACTTTTAATCTGCCCTGCGGGCCAGGGCCTGATTTAGAACTGTCTATAGACTAGACATGCGTGAACAACATTTGTGTGGTATATTCTTGCACTTAATTTGAAGTATACGATTTCAAACGAAACTCATCTTGCGTGGTGTGAATTCAGCTTAAGCGACGGGTAAAAAACATATCTCGGGAATTAATGAAAATTACCTGCCGCGAACTGGCGGAATGAGTAACTGCTGATTTATGCGCGCTGGGCCGTTTAAGTCGCCGGCCGCGTCCACATAATAATGTCACTTGCCCTCATTTGCATAGGGCGGTGATTTCGCGCGGAGACACATCACAATATTTGCATGCCAGGCATGACGCAAGGCGTATCTCCCGCGGCGTTTACAACACTCCAGTAAACAAATAGACAAATGGGGTAAATGGTACCAGAACATGCACGTGAACTAGCCTCTGCAATAGGAGAGATAGGTACCTTTCACGTGATACGTTAGCCGAGCAAATGTTATTTCACTTCTGCGATAAGCCTGGAGGTTGTAAACTCTAACCTATACAACTCAAGCTATGAGTAGTTTCAGGTTTATGCAAATAACAACACATGGCTGTACCTCCATTTACATACATCTATAAACAACATACTTCAAGACGGTTCCGACAAGCTTGTGTTATTTTAGTAGCTGAAATTATTTGTATAGAAGGGCGCTGTATAAATTTCTGATCACGAATATTCCTTACGGAAATTAAGCAAGCTAAATATATCACACGCAATGAATAGGTGGTGTAAAAATGGCAGTAATCAAAGTTGAACATCACTACACACTAAAGGCCAAACAGTGGAAATAGGCTACTACAGGACAATAGGAAAGTTTGAAACTTGTGAGAACGTATATCTTAAAAATTTGAAACAAAATTTACCCGGTAAGAGAACTATACTAACTAAAACCGAACTCATGAACTGAAATAACATAACTTACAGAGAATATAATATAACGTCTTTATTAATAATAGTGTGGCTAAGTTAAGGCATTTTACCTTTCCTTACACTTAACCACTTAAATTCCATACAGTTTTAAATATAATTAAAAATTAGGTGCTTACAAATAATAACAAGTAAAATTTTTGTTTAGCAAATTTTTAAAATTTAAATGAAATAAGATGTTGTAAGGTATTTTTACAAAATATATGTAGAATTTACAGTGTGATGTTTTTCCTTTAAAAATGAACTTGGGTAATTAACGTAACTGTCACATTACTCTAATGCTAAAATATTTCCACGAGTCTGTAGGGACCTGAAAATTTAACATTTTCTTTTGGACACATGCTACAGTAGATTCCAAACAACTGTGGGTTCGTTTCGCTTTCGCAGTTGGTCCCTGACTTATTCTATATCTCCTGGAGGGCGTCGACCCGATAGTAAAGAAAGCAACTACATGCATGTCCAATGATGGAACATCACTGTGTTAAAGAACAGCCAATGAGCAGAAGCTGTGTATTTGAGTGCACATACATTCTCAGAGGAGAGCATAGGCCTACACGATAGTGAAACCACGGATTTTTTCCCCCCAATATCTACGAATTATATACCTGTAGCCTAGAGTTCACATAGGATCCCATGTCGTATTTCCTCGATGTGAAATATTTAGTTTCAGGTTGGTTAGTCAATTTTTTTTTACAATGGGTGATTTTCAATAACAGTAGCCAGCCTGTTTAGCGTAGTCGTTTACGCGCCGACCTGTGGTGCGACAGGTCCCGAGTTCGAATCCTGGCCGCGGGCATGGATGTCGTGTTGTGCCTTCATCTTACTTCACCCTCATCGGCTGTTAAGATCTCGTTGTTAATGGGCCGTAAATCCATTTAACATTGCCAAATTAAAAAAAAAACCAACAGTTGACTATAGCAACGTACCAAAAAAACGATATGTTACAACAAATTCGCCTATATTGCACAAAAATAAAATCAGTATGTGGTATAAATATATACTACTACAATATTTTTTTGCGAAATATATTTGAGTCCTAATTACCTAAGTAATATTTCAGTATGTTGTAAAGCAATATTTTTAATGCTCATAAGAACTAATATAATTAACGTTTAATTGTGTTGTACTGTATTATACTTATACAACATTTTTAGGAAACTTGATTCCCAACACTTTTGTAGCGCCACTACAAACCATTGTGAAAATAAATAATAAATCTATTGCAAGCTTACATAACTAGTTCATTATTACAATATTGCTGATGTGTATATTGCAAAGCATTCTCTTGTAAACATTGCGAGCATTATTTGCAAACAATTCGTTCTGAAAATTTCTTTTCTAAAAATTTTTTCGTAAAATTTAATTTTACGGTGTTTAGACTATGATCATGGACAGGAAAACGTTGTAGGATTATGAACATTAATTACTAAGTGACTAACAAACACCACTCATATAGGCTTATTTCACGGTTCACAAATGTAATCGCTACAACCACACAATACAATTTGTTTTCAGTTACGACACCTGTTGAGAAGACCTTTAAAAATTGCTCTTATTTGCCGTGAACAACCTATGCCACAAAACTGATAAGGAAGGAATGGTACGACAGCAATTCTGCCGTTGACATTTTCCACAGCGGCCAGCTTTTAATGCGCTTAATGTATTGCAGTGCGTTGGAAAATCCGTTATCTTTACGAAAACGTACAGCAGTTTCCTCATCCACGAAAAGAAAACACTCTCGCGTAATGTCACTGTCAACACACTCCGTACATAGGTCTACTATTTTGAGACCTCAGACATGGCTAAAATTTGCCTTTTCAGACTGACGTTTCTCAAAACATACTAGATGCATTCGAAACTCAGATTTAATACTGCTTAGGAATTTGATGCAGTTCTTCTTCTAATAAAATGTTATCGTCTTTGAGAAAGTTCAATAAGAATAGCTGTTGGATGGAAAGCCCCATATAGTTCGAGCAGGCGACGCCCTTAAGGCCTTGTTACGGAGTTTTGCAGTGATTTCGAAAATATTTTTTTTATTGCTACCTAATATTCATATCAAAATTTCGCTGCACAGTTTTGACTCTTATATGTTATAATTTGTAGTTGAATTTTTTTGTACAATTATACTGAACGGTTTTTTTTTATTTTTATTTTTATTTCATTACCCAAAGTACCTCGTTTTTCGTCGTAAAAATAAGTAAAAATGAAGGAAATTATTTCTTTTTTTCTGGCGAATGGTACATTATTTTAAAAACCCGTCCACAGTATTGTGCATCGTGTGATTGCACATTGACTCAAATTTTTTTCAAACTTTTGGTTAAAAAATATTTGAGTTATTGGCACCAGTCTGAAAAAAACTCGGGAACAAGCCTCAATGAACGCACAAAGTTCCTATATAACTTTACCAGAATAAATAATTTAAATATATGTTCACGCTTTTATAAGAACACATTTATGATAGTTTATAGTTTTACAAGGCTTCAGTGAGGGTACTGAATTACACAGCTCAATAAACTGGCTCGTAAGTAAATGACATCATTAAATACAGTGACGACCAGACAGCAAATATACGGCCCTATCAACACTTCAGCGCTGTCATGTTATTAGCTAAATGTAGTATTATTTTTCGCGTTTTTCTTCTAATTTCGTTTTGAATGCTCCTTAATTTGTCTCGCATCAGTGCGTAAACTTGTGTAGTGTGCAAAGTCGGCATAGAAATAGGGTGTTACGATACCTCTTCAACATAAAGAGCACCGAAATGTTTGTAATCAGCTATACGTAGTCTTTTGTTACGATCTCCACGAAAGTGGAACTGAACGGTTTAGATAAAATTCAGGTTCTTTTTCACAAAAAAAAAATAGGATGGAGATTAAAATAATTTCAATAACCGAAGTTCGAAATTGGCCAGCAATGTTTAGAAAACTAAAAAAACAACGCGCAGTAGCGAAAGGGAAAAAAAACGGACTGGAGACGGATTACGTGAACCTCCAAAAAAACAGATTTAGTAAGCTGCGTTCTTCGTCACGTATCAATTAAAATTTCCTGCTATACCCCTTCCCTCTCCTTCTATTCTGCCACCACGTGAAATACATATCGAGGGTATAAACAATTTGCGAGTCTAGCAGAAATATTGGTGCTCGCCTTTAGTTAATCTTTATAAAACGAATCATGCCCCCTTTCCCCAATCCAAATACCGTTCAATCCCCCCTTACCGGAAATTCCGCGGAGGCAGTGGGTCTACATCGCGGATTGGCGAAAATGGGGAGGGGAAGGATGACGCTACTGTTGCAGAGGGGGCTAAGTTGGGATGTGGAAGGGGGGGGGGTACCGAAGAGGATGGAAGCGCTTACCACATCTTCGCGCAAGAGCCGCCGCTGGATTGAAAAATAATATTGATAGAGGGACAGCTGAGAAGGATGCTTGTGAAGGGAGTGAGAGGAAGGAGGAAGATGATGGCAGGAGGGAAGGGGGGAAGGCGGATGAGCGCAATTTCGCGGGGATAACCTTCCTGCGCGCGCAGGTCGGCGAGCTGTGAGCCGTGGGCAAACATAGGAGGGCGGCCCCTGTCCCCAGATATTACCCCCTCCCCCTTCCTGCATCCAGCAAGTCTCACAGGGGCGTATCCAGCCTCTCGCGCGCGTGTCGCTCCGCCGTGCGGTCGTGTCCGAGTCTTGGGTAAGGTTAATTCTACTGCAGGTTAGAAACAAAATGTGTCTTTACGGGAGAGTTTGGAACACGGAAAATTTCTGCCGCTAGTTTCGCTGCAATCGTTAGCGGATTTAGTTCAATACGATAAAGTTGTAAAATAAATATTTAACTAGGCGTGATAAAGAGCCGACATTTGATTCAATTTTAAAATTTTAAAAGCAAACCAATATCGGCTTTTATATTATCAACTTCATATAACTTAAAATTCAGGAAAACTCTGTGATTGGTCAGTTCACACCTCTTACCAATACCAGCGCTCAACCGGCAGAAAATTTCCCTGTGGCAAATTTTTAACAATGCTCTTTCTAATCTGTAATAGAACTTATCTTAGTCTTGGGGAGGTCTTAGACGAGCATTGCCAACATTGAGCAGTACCATCATTGAACAATTGTCCCTAAAATATCGTACAAACAACTTCTAAAAGCTCTTGAACGTGGAGGTAAGCTTTTAAAACGTATTAAAACATAAGTGTTTTGTACAAACCATATCGCCAGGCAATATAACTAATGTATTTAGACTTACGTAAATACATTGATTTAAATTCACGAAACTGGAAAATTATTCAAATAAATAACTCGATACATTAATGTAGGAGACAGCTTTAATTTTGTTTGTCGAATCGTAAAAAATTACCTTGTAACACATGCCGCCTACACTGACGCTACATTTATAGTTTGTTTGTCAAAGCACAATTTTTTTAAAAAAAATTTTGAATTTATAGACTTTTTACAATGACGTTGATCATTCATTTTTTACACTTCTCGTACAGATTAAGTTTCTCAGCGAGTTTAGAATCTGGGAAGCAAATTTTAACAACATGTGTTTATGCTACATTGGTTAACATATGCTAGCTTAATTTTCTGGCTGTTTAAGAAAAAAAATCGGAATGTGAATTTGCGTTATCTGAAATGCTCATTAATCAAATGACTCACATTTTGAGTATTTTTAACGCAACTTAAATTACAAAGTAAATATTACACTGCAAATATTAAATTTAGCCCTTTCTAAATTAGTTTCAACCATGCTAGCCAAATTCTGCTTTTGTTTATTTGTACGATCAGGAACGTACAGTTGGCAACGCTGATCGGAGAAGAATATTTCCACCTGAAACTGACAACTGGTGCAATTTTAATAGTTTTAAAACTTTTTATACTTGTTGGAGATGTTTTTTTTTGTAGACATCTATTGTGATTTTTTTTATTGTAATGGAAATTTTCAAGCTTTCATAGATTTTGTATAACGGCATGTCAAAGTTCAAATTTGCGTAAAACGGTTTAATACTAGAAATGATAAACAACTGACTTACCAAAATTAAATCATTCACGCTAAAGAGCATTATGACGGGCTACGCCAAGGTGTGTGTAAAAACCGCATTGAATATGTTTTATTATTTTTAAAAACATTTCGGAAAAATGTTTTATTTCAAGTTCAGTACTGTCCGTGCACCTCCTCGGAGCTTGTACGCATTTTTGTACTAAAACGACAAAAAATTTAGTAAACAAACACGCCCGAACTAAATATGTTGCAGTGGATACTGTATGTGTGTCAACATAGGCAGTTTACGGTAAAGTGAGCACTGTTAAAAAACCTTGATCACTTATTCATAGAGCCCAAGTTTTTTGATGAAAAGAATTTTGCAACAATTAGTTTCAATGCATCACGCGGCACAGTTAAATGAGCCACGCCGGTGCTATATTAGAAATGATGGTTTATCGCGAAAATGTTTTGTGCCAACGTACCCTTGAACCCACTGTGGTTTCTTGCGACATGTACATTAGGTGTTAAAAAGTCTGACACAACGTAGCTGCCTGCAGACCAATAATAGGCATAACTAGAGGCACGAGTATTTCGCGTATTAATCTGGCAACAGCCTAGACTTCTCAGAACTATACATACACTGGCCAAAGTCAAATATCTATTGGCTTCTAACCATAACACGTGTTGCGCCACGACTTGTTTCCTTATTTATCACTGGCTTACAGTCGTCAAAGATGTGTTAAAACAGGTGTCGTTTAATTACAGAAGGAGTAGTGAAGTATACAATATCGGCATTCAACCTGACCTAGAATAAATACGCGAAATAATCTTGCCTCTAGGCATAACGTATTACTGTATCGGGATTTTTATTGGCTTAGTCAAATAGGGCAACAGCTCTTCTCACAAGTCAAAGCCAGTCATCTTTTCGTAAGTTGAACGTACGTTGGAACCCAGCAAATAATGAAGTTCTCCCGCGATAAACCATAATTAGAGATGATGGTATATCGCGAAAATGTTTTGTGCCAACATAGCCTTGAAAACACTGTAGTTTCTTGTGGCATGTATGATTGGGTGATATACGTCTGACACAACGTAGCTGTCTGCAGACCAATAACATGCAACAATTATTACAACAGCGGGATACTTATTGGCTCATTCAAATAGGGTAACAGCTCCACGTAAAGCGAAATCCACTAATCTTCTGGTAAGCTGAACGTGTGTTGGAACCCAGCAAACAATCGAGTTTTCCCGCGATAAACCATCATCTCTAACCATAATCTCTAGCAATAATATATTCTGCCAATAACCACAAAGAAAAGCTGCAGATGTGTACGCAAGGTATTGAAACAAATTGTTGCAGAATTCTTTCCACCAAAAATCGCGGGGTTTCTTATTCCTTCCAAGCAATACGTAATTTTTGCCAATTTTTAAAAGTATAAACATAAACACTCTCAACGAAAGTGTTAGACTTTACTGTCCTCAAAAGTTAGCGTCTGAAGTCACAAGAAAATATATATTCTAATTATTACTCTACACAAGGCGATCTTAAGAAATGCACACTTTATACCGTTTATGTCTGTACGAAACCGCCAGCTATTCATTCTTGGTGATTTGAGTGTAATACTTACTCATTATTTTTACCAGTCGTATGATTGCTATAATAAACCATAGATGTAACTCTGAGAGTGAAATTACACGTTCTAGCAGTGAAAATAAAATCCTAACAGCCTCGCTTATATATATATATATATATATATATATATATATATATATATATATATATATATAAAAAGAGCAGTCAGACTGAATTCAACATAGAGTCGTACTGGGAATGACACCAGTAATTAAATAGTATTGAACTTCTTATAGGCGGTTCGGGATAAAGTGAACACTCAAAAAAGCCCTGCTAAGTTTCTATTTTCAGTCAATTCGTATCTTTCCGCGCGTGACTGCTATCGACAGGAAATGTCTATCATCACTGGACACGTCACGTAATGTTCGGGGATAAATTATACAGTCGGTAGGAAGTTATATTGTTTCATAAAAAAAATATTAATTATGTAAAACACGAATGTGTCGAATTCATTAGATTTTAATTCACTATTGCTGCATTTCAATAGGAAAATACACGGAACTACATACGACATTTCACAGCCAACCACACAAATAGTAAGGAAACTATAGTTAATGTTCACTTACATGCAGTCACAGATAGTGATATTTTTCAACGGTTAAATCTTTAGTGCTCATGTTACCCCGAACGACCTATAGGTAGAGACATGAACTTTTCGCGAAAAGAAATTTGCCTCACTTTGTGTCAGTGACTTGTGTGCACGTCTGCATACTTGCTTCACGGTCAGAGATTGGATGTTTTGACATTCGTGTGTCGTGGGGTTTTACACGCAAATTACAGACATGTGGTGTTACAGTAACCTTATTGTGATTGGTACAGTCAAATGAGAAACGTCACAGTTCAAAGGCACGCTGCCAATATCTATGAAGCAGAACTGCAGACATGCACATAAGGTACTGGAACAAAGTGGGGCAAAATTCTTTTCGCGAAAAGTTCATGTCTCTACCTATAGGTGCTGAGCTATACAATGCCAGGTCAAACCGACTTCAGCGGAGGCCACTGTTGCAGCCGCGGCGAGTCAAACACTAAGTTAAACACCAGCAGCATTGTAAGATGCTTATAAGAAAATATGACTCACTCATTTGCTTAAAAGTGCAATAAATCAGGAGACACCACACCTGACCACCGTAAAGATAAGCTTGTATCAGTATTAGTCTCGTGGACAATTTTCTACAGTCATTCTCGCTAATATGACGTTTTAATAGCCTTAAATAGGTCCGTTGTTTAATATTCAAACTGTCATTCGACGTTTGCGATACAGTAAGTCAAGCCATGACAAATTATTAAAAATTAATTTTGTAACCTGTATATTGAAATAGCTTCCTACAGATAGACAACTGCGAAATTAATCTGAAAGATTCAGTGAGAACTAAAACATGACGCATACGTCTCAGGTTAAAAATATTTCCGAATTTAAAAACTTAACGATACTGTGAAATGCTGATATAAAAATGCAATCACCGAGTTGAAAAAAGTTCAAAATAGAGTTAACTTAAAATGGTTCTGCCTACCTAAAGATATTCAACACGATAGCGGGCCAGGAACACACAGTCACTAAGGGACACTCTTGTTCATTCATCGTCTGCCTCATCGTCTCTACGTCCAAAGTGCTTCACTTATGTGCAACATTGTCGTCCACGAATCAGCTCAACATGTTTATAAGTAGCAACCTTATAATTTTACAAGTTGTTGGCATCCCAGTGAAGATATAATTCTGATTGCGACCTCGAAAAAATTTCTGCGTTTTGTATTTGTACCAAATATGTATATTAAGTGTAGCCAATTTTTTCTACTGTTTCTTGTTGTACAAAAAATTATTTCGAAAATGTAGTATCTGCATAGAGACGTATTATTGTTATGTAGAAATAGCGAATAATTGGGGGGGGGCGGGGGGGTAATTGGAACAAACAAAATTAATGTACAGTAAAACTGCACTTGCGGCGTTGTCAGATTACGATATTTATTTGGAACAGTCCAACATTTTCATTCTCAGTACCGATCGTTAGTAATTGATACCGATTCATGAGCTTATGTATAAAAGTAAATATTAACTGCCTTCATTTGGGACGGAACAGGATAAAAAGTTACTTTTTTTTCGCACAATTGACCGATGGTTTGTGAGGGTGATAACCACAACTATTATGTGAACTCGGTATAACTGCTTAATTGGTCACTCATTTAGTAAATTTTCAATATGGAATTTCACGCAGTTTAGCTTGAATATTACATGTAGACATTTGAAACATGTACTTAGAGAGTAGGAAAATATATAGGCCTACTGTATATATTATATCTAGACATACTCGTACACATATAAAATTTTCCTGGTTGTATTTTAGGTCATGTTTGGCATTTTGTGAATATGCCGTAAATTTGAGCTACGACACACACCATGCATCGAACATGCATCCGCGCACACTCGCTATCAATTCTCACACACACTCAAACATTGTAACAGCAACCTCTGATGCCACTATTGAGTGCGAGAGTCTACGTACCTGACTATTTTCAACAACGCGTCAGATACTGTTAAGTGCACTTTCTCACGGAAAAGATAACACACTAAATACGCTTCCTTTAAGGGGGAGTGTTAGACAATTTTATTGTTATTTAAGTTTTTGAGCCATAACAGTTATTCAAGTCGTATTATCAAAAATTTCTCTTCAACAAAGAATATAATAGGATATATTCCTGGTAAACTGTTTGACACAAGTAACAATGGAATAGTTCATTTAGTTGTCATACAGAATCACAGAAAGGCAATTATAGGTTAACTTCAAAGAATTCTCTTTCAATGATTCTGCATGACAAATTAATGAAAGATTCCATTATTATTTATGTAAACCAGTTTACCAAGAATATATCCTATGCTTTGTCGAAGAGGAAATTTTGATAATTCAACTTGAATAAATTGTATGGCTAAAAACTGAAATTACAATAAAATTGTTTAACGCCCTCTTAACTACAACACACATTTTGTTCACGCAGAGAAAATGTTTGAGTGAATATAAGTAAAACCACTGCAAAACTGTTTTACCGGCAAGAAAATTGTTGGTTGAAGTATAATTACAGTAACGGCAATAAAAATTGTGTTCACATAAATAATTAAGTTTATTAGACATATTTACAGTAAAATTGGTTTTAGTTATCAAACACAATTTTTTTTGCCGAGTACAATATTTTATTTACTACAAAGAAAGTAAAATTGTACTTTAAAGAAATCTTTCTAATGAACAAATTTAGTAATCTTAAATATATGGTTTTTACGCTTTTATTTCCTGCATAGCAAGATTTCTTCAGCACAAACTAAACCGATATCATAAGTTTTTTCGTTTACTGGAAATTAAAGCGGTTTTTTCGTAAGCTGAAGCTTTGCTATGATTGTTGCAGTTAAACATGTGTGTTCACACTGGCCAGACCTGCTGCGTTAGGAGTACGAATCTCACAATGCAAGAGGTAGTTTTACAGTGATTTTGAAACAATTTTTTTAAGAACATAATTTTCACATTGAAAAATCCCTATACACTCTTTTGTCACAAATATGCCACACAATTTGTAATTAATTTTTAATAGCAATAAACCTAATAGTTTTTCAGATTTTTTTGTACCCAAATATTTGCCAATTTCGTTATGAAAAAAATAAGCGAAAATCAAGTAATTTTTATTTTTTTGCGAACGAACAACATTATTTTGAGGGAAAAAAACCAACATAAAATTGTGCATCGTATGACTGGTCTTATAATTTCATTTTTTAAAAATAATTCCGTTACAAAAGTTTTCAGCCGCCGTACCGAATAAATTTATTTTCGCATTTAAAAATTCTCGGAAGAAAAATGTCGAGTTTGTGACTACATCGCAAATTTACCTTGCGTTACATTACAAGCATGGCAGCTGAACTTTCAGCGTGTATTTAGGCCGGAATCAGCCATACAAATTAAGAATATAAAAAAACTGTATGACTGATTGTGTCATAAATATACGTTCAATGTTCAACTACCATGCACATACTATAGCGCAAGGTAAACAGAACTTGCGGCGTTATAGGAAATTCCACGTTTTTCTTCTCAGAGTATAATGAAAACGAAAGATAAAATAGTCCAATGGCAACAAAACCGAACCTTTATAGGAGTCTTTGCCGGTGTGGATTTTCCACCTTTGACGCGTGTGAACAGTGTACAGCGTAGCGTTAAGAATCAGTGTCCCACGCTTGACAGGAAGCATATCGCCTCTATTCACAGCGCGCCAAACTGGCGTGCAAGGTTTTCCTTGTAGTCTTTTACCTAGTGGATTTTAAGCGGTGACCACAATATATATATATTTTTTTAATAATATGAAGTAAAGATCAATGCATGCCTCTCGCTTTGGACTTTACGAATTCAGGTAATATTTTTGGAGTTACACAACAGTCTAAAAACCCCGTTTTTTTTTGTTTAGCCATTTTGAGAGGCCCGAAAATAATGTTTCTGACAAGCGTACTGAATTTTACAACATAGAAGCATAGTTTCAAGTGTGTGTTCTGTCCGTAGGTAAACATAACATGAACAAGTTAAGCGGATTCGCGTAAAAAAGAATACGGGTGACACACTGCAACGCCCTCGATGCGCCAGTCGAGGACTCCTTTAAGCCAGTGATATGGGTGGTTCGGGATAAAGCGAGAACTTTTGAAACTCGGTTTTTTTTTATTTTCCTTTTACGTATTTGTATTTTCCTGCCATTTTTTTTTCAAAATAAACAAAGCAACCTGTGCAACACTCGAAGTGTATAGATTGCACATTACTCAATTTTAAACGTCGTAGGTCACAATACATTTTCTTTCAGTAAAGTTGCCATGCTTGTGCTGTAACACAAGGTAAATAGAATTTGCGGTGAAGTCACAAAGTCAACGTTTTTCTTCCGAGAATTTTTAAAAGTGAAATAATAAAATAATTCAGTTGCAGCGACTGATAACGAGCCTTAAGGAGCCTATACCTACCTCCGCTTGAAATGCTTTGCAGCGAGTTGCGATTATTCTTTTTTTTTTTACGAAACTGCTAAAGTCGCATTATATTTATATATCTACTAAAAGAACACACACTTCAAACTATGTCGCTATAGTTTTAAAAAATTCGGCACGTTTATTAAAAACATTAATTTTGGGGCTCCTAAAAATTGTCATAAAGGGGTTCTCCAGACTGCCGAATTTGCAAACATTAGAATCAGATTCGAAAAACAAAACTATAGAAACAAACGTTAGACGTTTAACTACGCTGGCCACAAATAAAATAATGTTGTCACCGCTTAAAATCTCATAGGAAAAATGATAATAGTAAAGCACTACACGCCAGCTGAGTGGCTTGCGCGGAGAGGCGATAATACATTCCATACGTCGGCCAACGGCAACCTTATTGTTCCTGCCTCACACAGACAAGCACAGACTATCTACAGAGGCCCCTTAAGTGGTCAAGTGCGATGAAATCACAATTTTATATCTATATGAAATATTGCTAGTTTTGTAGACGATACTTGTGAGTAGGTACATTTTACTCTTACGAAACAATTTTAGCTCTCGTAGTTTTCTCATAACGGGGTGACAAAGTCAAAATTTGCTTGTTACAATGCCATGCAAATAGTGGAAACAGACTGACCTACTTAAACAAAATAATTCACTGTGAACTTACATCCCATGAGCTATGCAATAAAACATTTAAAAAAACCTACAACGTAATACTTTAAATTTAAAAAAAATCGAAAAATTACAGATAAAAGTTGTTAATTCAGCAATTATTTCAAATGTTTATTACGTAGGTCATAGAATGTTATTTCACTGTGAATTATTTCACGTACGTAAATCAATTGGTTTTCACTATTTGCATGGCAGCAGGACATGCAAATTTTGAATTTGACGCACCGTTATGAGAAAACTGCGCCAGCTAAAATTGTTTCGTAAGAGGAAACTGCACCAACAAGTTTCGTCTACAAAACTAACACTATTTCGTGTAAATATAAAATGATGACTTTATCACACTTGAACACCCTTAAACGTAACGAAGCAAGAGGCGTGTCGCTACGGGAGACAGGTGTCAGTGTCACGGGACATGTAAGGCGATAGTTTAAGAAAGAACACGCCTTGGCCGCGTTCGCAGTTGTAACAGCCGAGGGCCCCGGATAAGGTAATCACGCGCTGACGTCTGGCAAATTAGCGTGGAGGCCCCGGCGATATGCGACGTGACTAATTACAGGATGCGAGCAAGCTCTGATAATGAGACTATGCGGGCGCGTGTCCGCGAGCGACTTTCCTACACCGTAGTATTGCGATACTCAGTACGGGACTTACAGGCGGTTCGCCATTAAGGTTGTTCAAGTGGGGAAAAAACATAATTTTATATTTGTATAAAATAGTGTTAGTTTTGTACACATTACTTGAGAGTACATATACCTCTAACGGAAAAAAATTAGCTCATCTAGTTTTCCCGTAATGGCACTTCAAAGTCAAAATTTGCGTATTTTTACTTCATACAAAACTTGAAAACCAGTTAACATAAAGAA
>PNEQ01083755.1:45183-58861 GCA_003012365.1 Medauroidea extradentata | reverse complement strand
ATGTAACATTGGACAAAATGCTATGTTACAATACTCTTATTATAATTCACTCCGTGTGAATGCTGCGATAATTCCTAAATACAGGCCCTGGCTAATTCCATTACCCTTTTCTGCAGTATACCTCAACCAAGTAGGCCTACATGAAGCTATCAGAGAGTGCGTAATACCTGACTGGTTTTAGTCAATTATTTCGCAATGGAGTATGTTAAACAACTAAATCCAGTCAAGCACTTCCATTGAACAGTTCTTTCAAAGTTCATATGTAATACCTGGTTGAAATACCATTAGCAAAATCCAGATACAACTCAAATTTTACAAACAAAATATCACACACAAATAATATGTTCATATTACAATTATAGAGTATCATAGCCACTGACACTAGGACTGCAAATTACATTTAGTTGTTGGATAGAAAGGTTGACTTGATCATATGAATGCAAGTGTATGTATACACATCAGGAATTTAAATCAATTGATACTATAAATTATATTTCACAAAATTACATTTTTGTAAGAAAAACAAGACTTACATCAAGTTTCCTTTGCTAACAAACGTGATTACACTTGAATGTATATGTTCCTTCATATGGAATAATGTATTGGTAATTTTCAGCCAACTGCAAATTAATTTTTCTATTCCAAACTGTAGAAAATAGAAATAAAATATTTAAGTAAATGTGACTGGTATTAATTTTTTTAGTTACCAACTCTCTCCTCTAAATTTTTTTAGTATATTCAAGCTTTAGTAACAGACAATAAACTGTTTGAACAGAACAGTGTGCTGTAAAGCCATCATAATGTTTTTGTGCCAAGTGGTAAAACCATTGACTTGAATCAGTAGGATCTGAGTTTGATACCCAGTACAGACATCCTGATTTTGGTTTAACATCCTAAAATACACACATGCTCTGTTAGAACCTAACTATAGAATACAGCAGATTCCTGCCAAATTTCCTATTTATCTGAGCTACTGGTTACATCTCAAATGACTACGCTGTCAATTTTTTAAGTCATACCTATGCATTGTTACTTTGTAATTTGTATTTATAGTAAACTCTTCAACCCCATTGTCACTACACGTATATTAAATGGTTTATAGACTTACGTAAAATAAATGTTATAGACAAGTGTTTACACGCTTATATTTACAGTCAGTGTGCTTCTGTTTAGTAATGACAATGTATGTATGACTTCAGACCATGGGCGTATCCAGGGGGTGGTTTCGGGAGTTCAAACCCCCTCCGAAATGTCAGTTTCATTATCTAGGTATTATATTTTACATTACAGAGGGTAAAATATACTACAAAAACAACCAAAACGTTAATCGAATATTTTAATATTACATTTAGAGATGGCAAACACCGATTATATTGAAACATTTATGCAAGACAAGAGTTCAAAACCCCCTCCGAAAACTAATACAGTTTAGTAAAATTAAAAAAAAAAAAAAAAAAAAAACATTAAATTTCAGGGAGAGCAAGTAGTAGTTTAAAAATAAGCTGCATGTCTAATTGGGAATTGAACATTGCTGAAGTAGGTTAAATACAGATTATATTGTTTCCTATTATATGTGATCCCAGTACACTGTTCCCTCAAAACACATTTCAGAAGATTGTTGTTGGGTACTTTAAAGCTATTAAAATACACAACTTCCAAGTTGTCCAATATAGGAACAAATGGCATTTCTACAAAGTTATCTTACAATATAATATTTATATGTACAATAAATTATTCAAGAATTATATAATGCACACTACCACAGATTTTTCGACAACTGCAGGGTCGTCACTTGAAGACCTTGACATCTGTCAGGGCTTCGCCCCTAACATTATTGAGCTCGATGTGGCTCTCGTCATGTAGGCCTTTATAGTTATGTAGTGCACCAAGGTCGAGTGACACATAACCTTAGTGCGATGTACCTTTTCACGTGCTGAGATGAAGTAGTTTTAAAAATGTCAAGTAATTAATTTTGTCTCAACCTGTGCCTCTAGTTGTTTGTGTTATTTTCCACTGAAACTTTATTGCTTTTAGGTTAAGTGTGTGTTTTGTTTACATTTGCTACATGATTCGATACGCTGCTACTTGCAACACCAACATTATAGTTTAAAGAAAAAGGTTGTGCTTAGGGTATAAGGAATTTATTAACATTGTTTAGCATGCAATCTCTATTATTTTACTGTTGAATTATATTGGCAATGAGTCAAGTGCAGCAGAAGTGGCAAGCCTGG
The DNA here is from genome assembly GCA_003012365.1 of Medauroidea extradentata. Taxonomy (NCBI): domain Eukaryota; kingdom Metazoa; phylum Arthropoda; class Insecta; order Phasmatodea; family Phasmatidae; genus Medauroidea; species Medauroidea extradentata. Next base: position 56,630 of record PNEQ01083755.1, on the reverse strand, counting down.
GGCGAGAGAAATGGAGAATCACTGCGCTGAGTGGAGAGAACCGGGGAATCACCACACTGTGAAGAGAGAAACGGGGAATCACTACACTGAGGGGGTAGAGATTGCTGGTGCTATCGGACGAAGAGAGCAGAAGAACGTCGTCGGTTGCTCGAACTTCGGTCGGTAGGTGTGTGGAACGCCTATAAGAGCCCAGATAAGGGTGTTTTGTAAAGAAATAAAACTGTGTAGACTTCTGCGAGTGATTTCAGGGTTAGAACCACGCAGGCGATGTCAAACCCTGAGAAAGAGACTAGCCGGGTCTCCATGCCCGTAATCCATGGAGTGGCGCCCTAAACCACGACCGTCTATTATATCTCCAACTAACGCTGGTAACAACCTATAGGCTACATAGTTCCAGTAATGTGACAAACACTGCACATCAGTCATTATCCTACATCTATGAGCAGTGGGTGACCAGACCAGAATGTCAGTGTTACCCTTATCATAACTTTGCTTCTGAGCCTCCAATGTGTTTTATGAAGCTCCAGGTAGGTGGTACATCAGACCATTTGACAGCCTTAAATTTGAGATAACAATACTGTTAATTTACATTTTGGTTCGATGCATTCTATTCAAACAAGTTTAACCTATATAGGAGAATGGGAATGAGTTTGACAGTAATAAAATGGAAAAGTGTGACAAAGGAAAAGGGGGAGATGGTGTATCATCAAATTGTATTTTATTTTTCCCTGCAAGCAGATTTATCGAATGACAGAGAACAAACTGGATTATGTTATCAAGAAGTTTTTTTTTTTGTATGATGTAGAAACACTATTAATTTTCAACAAAGCTTATAGATTTTTTACATTTACATTAAATGAAGACCTACAAATGGAACCTATTAAAAAAAATTCATTCATGCACACAATTTGCATCGCAACTTTATAGGCCCTACGTTCTTTCTTATTACCACACATTCATTTATGCTGGCAATTACAAAATATAAAATATTGATTTCAAATGTAAAAGTGTTTATTAATATGCATTATATAGGTACACCCTAGTAATGGTACTTTTCACTTGGTGGTTAAAAACATATTCTATAATACTAGGTTGATTAAAGGGCTCCTGTTGGGTTACAATATCGAAAACATGAATATAGAACTTAATGAGGGCTATACATATTCGCGGCGTCACCTCCTCCAGAGCGCAGCACTGCATACAACAAAATGGAGGGCAAAGCAGGCATCAACGACGCTACTTGGCTATCTGTTTGCCAGGCGAAATAAAAATATGTTTCCGCCCCAAAAAGAAATGTATGAAAGTATTTGGTTGTGTAGAGAATTTTCGCTGCCTGTTTATCAAAGTTTTAGCAGTTAAAAATATTAAATTATGCGGGATTGTGATTTTGGATGCAAATGTCATGTTTGAAAATCATGAGCTTTATTTGTCTGCCTTTTCCCCTGATGTTATTGACGTGTGCTGTGGACACCCGTTCTGCCACTGTCATTTTTGGGCTGCCGCGGCCGTGTCCCGATCACGTGCTCTCTCCTCCCTCCCCTCGCTACAGCAGGACATAAGGCACTGTGCTTCATCAGTGGAGACGTCAACACCAACGTCCCCCCCCCCTTTATGAATGTACATTACGGTCTACAACTAGCAGTTTTGGGCTAGTCAAATTCGTTTGCAGGGCCCGCAGCGTATTTGCTAGTATTTTCAACAAAATCTAAAACTGTCCCAGACCATGTGAACATGTTTATGACGTTGGGGCGCTACGTGCCACGACACATGTCAGGTGCCTAGCTGCAACAGGCATTGTGTAAATAGTGACGTTAGTTAATCTGAAAGCATACCAGAATACACTGTAGATTTGCATGATTGCTTACAGTACTCTTTTTGAAAACACTTTGAACATTTTGAATATCATTTCAGTTGCTAAAGTCATCATAGCGGCAAGGACACTTAGGAAAGCCTGCCAAGAATGTTTTAATTTACTTTTTGTATTCTTAACATTTATATGCTCCTTAAGAGCAAGTTTGATTCATGTCTTCTCTTAATTCAAGCAGAATCTCATTATGTATTTAAATTTTGAATTTAATACGTATTTTATTCTAACAATATGCTTTCAGAGATTGTCCTACAAAAGACTGGCAGTTATATTTATATTTATATGTATTGGACAGAAACATTCTTAAAATTATTTCTTTACTTTTTCATGACTTTTGGTTTTGCATTTATGTTTAATTTAGAATGTAAGAGCAAATCCACCACGTCTGGCATGAACGCGGGCTTCCGGGTCCCCGCCTGACGCCATATTGAGTTAGTCTTCGCCCCGTCAGCGAGCAAGTAGGTTGTGTGCGCGGAGTGCGGTCACTTCTCCCTGAGGTCCCTCATCTTTAGTGACATAATCATTTAGTTTTCAATAGTTTATTTAGTCTAACGGAACCTTTTTGTGTCTCTTCATGGCCTCAGGGATTGACGTGCGTCAGGGCAGTGCTATTTGAGCCTCCCTCATAACTTTTCACTTAAGTCCATTGTTGGCCGATGCCACTTTTCACAGCTTTACTGATTCGCTCCGAGCGAATATTTTACGTATGGTCAATGGTGGCACTGTTCGAGGGTGTTTCAAGCTAATAAACCACCACACTGGTTTCAATTCACGTCAGTGTTTTCCTAAAAGGCAACAATGACTTTCTTCCCCTCCGCACCCTAAGGAGCCACAGCAACCAGAGTCGTCGGGAGCAGCGCGTGCCAGGTAGGCTAGCACGCAAACCGCAACGAGGACTTCCAACACCGACAAGCGGCAGGAGGGCCAGGTTACATGGCCAACAGGCCGTCGACCCACACCAGACGTCAATCTCAGGTAACATCACGTCGAGCACATCCTTTGGTTCCCCTGAACCGACCCTGGCCTATCCCGCGCCGTGTTATTATAAGTAACATACATAGCTCAATACTGAATCTACCACATAAATATACGTTGACTATCACTACAAAAGTTATAGTTAAATAAGTGAAACAGCAAAATGAGGGACTTCTGCAAAATTTAGAAATTTCAACTATTCCAAGTACGGTAAAATTAGAGCAGATTAAAAGTTTGACAATAAAGAGCGCTACTAAAATTAAATATTTAAAATTCATATAATGAAAATTCAACTAATTTTTGCTTCGTGATACGTGGAGTAGGCATGTCTCTGTCGCTGCGCAGCACGCTGTTGCTGCCGTCCCTTGAAGCAGTGGCAGCGTGTGGCATGTGGCGGGGCTGTGTTTGCTTTCGGGCCAGGGAGCAGCGACTATCCTGCTACTGAGCGCATCCTGCTGGTCGCGAATGCAGGCCTCCTCGCTGAGGAGATGTCGAGAATATTCAAATACCGACTCGTGGACCAACTGGCCAGCGCTTGCGCTGTCGTTGCCAGCTGCTGTGTGCTTAGTGGCCCTAGGTATTCTCCACTCCTGGAAGCAATTTAGCAGCAAAAGTGGCTTCAGGACTCAATGGCGCCTGCATATTGCCATAGGTGTGTTGAGTGAATGGATTGAAAAGCATCGGATTTCAAAGCCGAGATAGCAGAAACAGCTCAAAGCCAGGACTTCAGTTTGGGACACTGAAGTAGTTCCGGGATGGCGCCCCTTAAACTATTTCTGGGGTGTTTGTAGGGGTCATAGTAGGTACCCCCCTCCTGAGCTGCGACAGGAGTAGATGCCGGTACCCCCGTCCACCCTGAGCTGCGACAGGAGTAGATGCCAGAGCTTCGAAAGACGACTGAGACGTGGAAACGCTGGGACACTAAGTGTGCCTCTGGCCTTGTCCTCGGAAAAGGCCACAATACCTGAGGGCTACATTTTGCTGGCAAAGAATGAGGGGCGTTGAGCGCTAACCTCATATGCAGGCTTGCCTGTGGTTTCTTCTTTTGCAGGGATATTGTCTGAACCGAGGCTTCTGTATTAGGCCAGGAGAATATTCTTTACAAATACCACGATCAAACATACTTGCTATGTTTGTATCGCCGCCACCAGGTGCGCTCAGGCCCCTGAGAGCGCAACCACCACTCTCATTGGTCGGGGCAGCCGCCCAATGACATTCCATTTCACCCATCATTAATATATCCTAGTGTCCTGGCAACAGGATGTCGAGCCATACCTATCTTTATCCATACCTACCACTTAATTATGCGGATATTTAAATCCCAGCTGCGCCTGTCGCACAGCTTTTCCCAGCACCCTACCCTATTTGTGCTGGTTTTTCTGTGCCCTTATTCTGACTCTTGCTCTCTTCGGGGGGAGGTCACGGTCCCAATTGCGGCCGTTGCCTCTATTCAACCCTGCTACACCACAATGCATGCCCCTTTTCCTTAGAAGAACCACAACTTAGGTGTATGAGGCTCTGTCTTGAGACACGCTCACTCCCCATCCCTTCCATCGTTTTAGCGACTAATGCATGCCATAGTGCCCATTAGACTGAGCTGGGGTACACGCTGACGTGGCGGGATATGGGGGCCCGTCATATTAAAAATTTTTTTTTATATCTGTTGTATTAAATATTTTTATAGTGACAGTCTACATACAATGCACACGACACAAGATTTCAAGTTAGGTTTTCTACGCGATAAAACTCTAAAATATGTCTTAACTTTTACATTGCCGTAATCGGCGAAAAATTTGTTGATGGCATCTTTACTAGTTCATAAACTCGCCATCAGATGTCAGCCACTTTGCGCGATGTCGCGAATAGTACAAATTATAAAACACGTTTAAAACAATTTTAATAATTTTTACTATCTAATTCTTTTTGTTCTGTAGACGAATTTATACTGTTTAAATAAAAATACAATTTGAAACTTTATATTTGATAGAATATACTACTGTTGTATTTAAATTTGCCTATTATAATTTGAAATTGTCGTCTACTAAGCTCACATTTTTTATATTAGGTTTGTTCGCGTGGGCTGCCAGTTTTACCAGCCGAGTGCAAATGCCATTTTTTCACTGGCAGCGAAATGACAGGACGGGTAGTTGCTAGTGGCTGTGACCACTTGAACGATATCTGTCAGTAAACGAGCATTTTGTTGTTTTGAAAAACACCCGGGAATGTTTGTTTTGAAAGTTTAGCATTGAAAACTCAAATTGGCTTCCCGACAAATTTTCGTAATTACGTTAATAAATACAAATACGTTAGTTTAGGCCTAAAAAATTGAAAATAAGAGAGCACAGAATTTCCCCCGTAAACTAATATTGTCGGAGACGAAAGAATTTTATAGCAGAAAAATAAGTTTTTAATGGGCCTTGCTAGTTGTTTAGCATGCATTCTTCAGTACCAACAGCGAAGATTGATACAGCGTATAAAGTTTTGATGCCTACATTAAAATCTTCTTTGTAAATTTTTATAGGAATGTTCAAACTAATGTAGTTTCACAATAGGCTACAATATTCACAATAGTCAGAGGCACTTCAGTTATGTAGACCTAAACAACTTTGCTGCTGACGAACATTAGAATCTGGATATTTGTATCGTATGTAACGTTGTAACATCTTGTTAGTTGTAGGTGATTCCTTTTTGTGGATTTGTTAGCTTACATGGGCACAATTTTTAAAATGTGTGCTACCAAAGGTTAATATAATATTTCATAGAATATTTGTGGTACCGGTATGCATTTTAGTACCCCATAATTTGTAGTGTCCTTGACCTATGCTTTTTAATGTCACTGCCTCCACCTTTTTTAGTTGTTTTAACCTACAATTTTCTGTCCATCGACACTACATATTTCTGTACATCGGCTCCAAGGTTTTTAATGTTCGTACCCAACATATTTAGTGGCCCTACCCTACAACTTTCTGTTCACCTACCCTACATATGTCTGTCGACCTACCTCTGTTCTGAGATTATAATGACCTTGCCCCACATTTTTAGTTGTCCTACCCTACATATTTCTGTACCTCTGTTTCATGACTTTTAATGTCTGCTCCACGTTTTTGTGATCCTACCCTACAATTTTCTGTTCCCCTTCCTTACATACTTCTGTACACCTGCTCAATGATTTTATATGTTCCTGCCTCACATGTATAGTGCTCCTATTCTACGATGTTGTGTGTCCCTACCCTGAAAATTTCTGTACCTCCGCCTCCAAAAATGAAGTTGTAACTATAAAATACCCCTGAGGAAAGTGTTAAACATCTTGAGCTAGGCCTACCATAAAATGGTTTAAATTACGAATTTTGATATCCTATTTTAATGCCTTTCTGCACTCTTGTAGCAGTGGTGGATGTAAACCTTTTTCTTAACCCGGAGTTACAATGAATCGTCTCGCCCGTCAGTCGACCGTCCGTCCATCTGTTACGTAACCTTCAGTCAATCAGAAGCTATCAATATTTCCATCCATCCGTCCGTTGAAAGCTTGGCTAGCGTTTACTTTTGACGGGCGATGGATGAAAGAACAGCCTTCTAATATGGTGGCGTTGGTTTAAACTGTTTCAGTTTAAAAGAAGGCTGTGAGGTTCGTTTTATTTTATATTTTTTCTTGCTTATTGCTGCAAATTCATTACTTTAAAATACGACAGATATAATTTTGGCACACGGAGAACATTAAATTACTAAGACAAATTATTTTATCTTCATAGTGATTACTAAAATTAAAACGCAAAATAATTTTGCTAGTAAATATCATTCTCACAAAATTTATGTTTGATGAAATATAGCTGTTGCACTTACTAATAGCCATAGACTAATAAATAAGTTTTTATATATATGTTAACTGTTGAGGGGAAGTGTTTTACGTCCCATAGACGTTTTCTGTTTGTGCATTTGTAGCATTGCATATAAAAGGAATAACGATGGACAGATGACAGATTGTTGTAAGCTAACTACTCCCTTTTCTATGGTTGTAAGTCGCTAGCTTTGCAGATGAACCATCGACGTGCAGACCAGTGCGGACGGACAGACGACTGACAGAAGCAACGGATTATTGTAACTCCGCCTTTAGGGAGGCGGGGAGTATGTCTTAAGAAGTATATATAAGCACCCCATGAACCAATAGTGGGGGGGGGGGGTTAGCTGGTCCTCCTCATAAAAATTTGGATTTGTAGGTGCAAAATGGTGCTATTTCAGGAGTTTTCAGACCAAAAATTTGAATATACTGCTTTCAAAAAATGGTTATATTTTTTACAATAAATTACGTTTGCAAAGGGAAAATCTTTGCGCTGATATAAAAAAAAATTCTGACATGCCTTGTGGTCACCCCAATTAATATGAGTAATAGCCATCAATCATAAGCAATTATCATAAATTACAGATATAATAAGAAACATGTCATGAGACAATTCATTCATATCGTCATCGTGTCAGGATTCCGTTATTCTCTGTACAGAATTGTATTTAGGAAAAACAGAAATGTACATAATTTGTCTTTGTGGAAACAGCAGATGCAAGCGTCTGGACGTTCACTCCCCCACGAACGCTCATTTAACCCCCCTAGATACCGGCGAGAGGGGAGAAAAGCCAGCCTATTGTGTATAAGATACAAAATGTTTAATAGTTACAATAATTAGAATGTAAGGAATTTTAGGAATTAATTAAAATTCATACAGCGTATTTGTCAAAGTGCAGCTGAATGAAATTATGTAATAAATGTGGTAATGGCAGGAAGTTAAAAGTGTCGTTGAGGGGGCTGGGCCATCTTTTGGAAGCTGTATCCTAATTGGTCAAACTGAACCAATGCATGCAGGGCAAGCGACAGGGAGGTTGGTGCCAAACAAGAGCATGGCTAGGTTGTAGACAGATTTTGGAACGGATTTTTTCGAGCTGTGGAAGATGGCGTTGAGATGCAGATAACGACAGGCCGAGGTGCCCCAGGGAGTCAGTTCAGGCACCAGACGTCTTTACAGAGATGGTGTAAAATCAAGAGATCGACGGACTGGGTGCTACTGCTGGGAGTTTCCAATTTATGCGTCGGGACGCCTACGAGTTGCGGTATTCGGACCAGTTACTTAGAAGTATTTTAAAGCGTCACAAGTTAAGGTGGCAGACCGCTGATGACGCCATGGTAACCTTCAATGTATTTTAGCTACACATTGCTGAGACTAGCGGGCGTATAATCATCAAGTGCAAAACCGACATACTCACATAATAACGATTATGTCACTGGAGGACAGTGAGAGCTTGCTATCTGGTTTAAACTGAACTTGCCGACTTCTTGTTACTCCACACACTTTACACCACAGAACTTTAGGTCGCCGCAAATTAAGTACAGTTTTAAAATTCTGCATAGACAAATCTTGTTTTGTTGTGTTAGCTCTTGAAAAACATACTCTAATTTTAATGATAAACTAAGTTGCACAAAACATTTTGAATCTAGAAACTAGAAGTGTTTTCTACATACTTCAGATACACTGCCACCTGTGATGCAATTCTTAAATTCCACACTGGAAATCATAACCTACCAGACCTCACAAAAGATAGGCGTGATCCTGTAAATTTTGTAATAAATCATTCCGTTGCTGCAGCATACTCATATCACATCAGACAATCCCAAGCACAAAATACCTAGTTGTTAAGTACTGATCAAAATCTCTTCACTCATTCAAAAGTCTCATGTCACGGAACATATACCCACGAGAACCAGCAGACTTGTTGAAACTAAACAGTTGATACTGAAATTAGATATCATGAGCCAAAGGCTATTTGCTCAAATTTATCGAAACCGGAATAAAAATAATGTATTTTAAAGACATTTCTGAAAGTCTAGTAAAAATTCTTTACTTTAGATTTTTTAAATACAAATATGTATTGATTTGTATTTTTTTATCTGTAGGCGTACTGCCCGCGACATTAATTAAAGTTCAGTGTTAATTATTTTACTACTTATATTCATGAAGTTTTCACTGGGATATGTTTTCGCAATGTAAAAATTTTGAGTTTGACATGTAGCTATGGGAAAACTACGCACACTAAAATATTGTTCTTGGGTGGATAATCTAGTCACCAGTAACACAATACTTTAATACTGATTAATAAATTAACGCTACTTCGAACAAATACATTTTTTGAATTTTTTACACTAGAACGACTTTAAACTGCTTTCACGGTATAAAGAACCCGATAAAATCGAACCTGTGTCAGAAATTCAGCATCGCCATCTCCTGTTACTTCACATTTCTGCAGTTTAATAAAAGTAAGTAAACAAGTTATTTTCCCTATCTACCTAGTAAGTATTCAACATTAAAACATAACGTAAAACATTTCATAACAAATATATTTGAAACCACTACTCATTATCTGCACACCAGTGTGTAAAGACACTCCGCCCCTCCCTTCTACACTAGACTATGGACTGTTATTTATGACAGGGCCGTGCTCTGATCAGTCTCTCTTCGACCTGACCACTCGCCCTCCTACTGAGAAAGTGTCGAAAGGAACCTTAGACAAAATAAAAAACAGGAAATATATCCTTACAGCACACAGCGTTTTTCGAGCAAGAACTCACCTACATAAAACGGAGCTTGAGAGAGGGGAAAGAGTTGTTTAACAATATTGAATTTTGCAGTTATGATCACATAAAATTTACATATTATATGGGTGCTTATATTAAATCATTTGTGAGTCTGTGTGCATGGTTGAATAATATTTGCAAATATTTATTTGTACAATTGTAATGTTTCTTCTTTTTATATTTTAACAATTTACTTCACTAAAAAGCCTACAACAATTTCTTAGGGGTTAGAGGTCACCCCTTCCGGCCACCTTAAATCCGCCGCTGTCTTGTAGTGATGATATGTTCGTACTTAGTAGACGTACTCTGCAACATATTGTGAGGTAATTTAAAACATGACTTATTACATGACAAGGTTTGTTAATTACCTTATCTCCATATGATACTAAATTAACATTCTACAATTTTACTGTTAAATTCCCAAATTGATCTGTTTTAAAATTTCTTAATTAAATGCCTAGGAAAGTCATTTAATGTGGAAAACAACTTGTAAACGGAATCGTAACACATATACAAAATTACATAATGTACTCTTGGATTTATTTAAACAATGACCACAAAATATAAATGAAGGTTAGATGCACGTTTACCACGTCACTATTTACGAAAGAACTACGAGTATGCGGAATATTATCTGGCTTTGTTCGTGGCTACAGTGATTTAAATTAATTCGGAAAACAAAAGTACATCGAGCTGAAAGTGGCTTGTTTTGTATGCAACATAAAATAATTGTGTCAATTATGTCTGAAAAGAAAAAAATTGTATGTAAATTTCTGTCTTACTGCTGTGTAATGTAAGAAAATTGTTAGTTAGCACTTTGTATTGTACCGTATATTGTATTTGCTGTATTCAGAAATCTCTACTGTGTTTATTATAGTCAATGAAGGTTATTGTAGGCTATGTCTATTGTATGTATTGTAAAGTATTTGACAAATCCTTTTCATTGTGAAAATAAAACCACAGGATGCTAATAAGTAAATAAATACAAAATTAATATTTACACAGTTGTTTTGCTAGTGATTTATTACAGCAGGGACAAAAACTGTATCACTATTTAGCACGAAACGAGTTTGTTTTGAATTAGCACCGTTGTGTGACATCACATGTGACATTTTTTTGTTGCTGCCAGTTCTGCCCTTGCTCGCCGAGCATGGGCAGAAATGGCAGCCATTTCTGGCAAAACTGGCATCTGCTAGTCCCACCTGAACGGCATACCAAAAAAACCGGTAAAACGAACGCCTACTGGCAGAAAACTTGCAGAATTGGCACAAAACTGGCAGACCACGCGAACAAACCTCTTGTTTTTGTGATTGACTGTGTATTATTTTAATAATTTTATTTGTGTATTTTTTTACCTAAATTTTTATCTTATTTTTGATTGATTTATGCTAAGATTTCTGATAAATGTAATTGACTTATGTCAAGATTTCTGATGAATAACTGTATTATTATTGTTTTATTAACATTTTTTGTGCACAAATTATGTAGTGCAGAATGGCACTAGTCTGAATTGTGATTTATTTGTTAACTTGTATTAATGTTTGTGTGGTGTATTTTAATGTGTATATAATGTTATACTTGTAGGTATAGAAATATGACTTGTTCCCTATCCCCAGCAACATGTTAGCTGGCATGGGATTCATAGAACATAAATAAAATTAATAAAAATGACATACCGTACAGGACTTATCATCTGCAGGTTCTCATTTGAAACTGTTTTGTTTGTTGCAATTAGGTGGGCAGGCTATTTTATGGTGTACTCCATTTTCCAAGTAATTATTTTGTGTGGCCTTACCTTAAGGTTGTTCAAGTGGGGAAAAAACATAATTTTATATTTGTATGAAATAGTGTTAGTTTTGTACACATTACTTGAGAGTACATATACCTCTAACGGAAAAAAATTAGCTCATCTAGTTTTCCCGTAATGGCACTTCAAAGTCAAAATTTGCGTATTTTTACTTCATACAAAACTTGAAAACCAGTTAACAT
>PNEQ01083755.1:18609-45083 GCA_003012365.1 Medauroidea extradentata | reverse complement strand
CCAGAAATATTTTATAATGTGTGTGGTTAATGCTTCAAGCCGTAGACGGTGACGTGTAGTTTTGATGAGATTTTTTCCATTTCATTATATTTACTGGTTTTCAAGTTTTGTATGAAGTAAAAATATGCAGATTTTGACTTTGAAGTGACATTACGGGAAAACTAGATGAGCTATTTTTTTTCCGTTAGATATTAATGTTCTCTGAAGTAATGTCTACAAAACTAACACTATTTTATACAAATATAAAATTATGAATTTTTCCCCACTTGAACACCCTTAAAGTATCACTCTAATGGTTGATTTCACCAAACTCTATCAAGCACTTAACATTTGTTAACGAGAATTGACAGACGATGTAACGTGTAAAACCTTGTGTTTGAACTCCAATATGCCAAACCTCTGCAGAGTTTATTTTGAGATTGTTGAACTCTCAAAATACATTTCCTTTATTAATTTGTTCATCATAAAAGTAGTTAATGGAAATTTAACAGACAAACAATATCAACGGCAAAACAAAACTTGTAAAAGCAGTTACTAGAAATTAACGACACTGAAAAGTGACCTTTTTCTTAAACCGAACTGCTTACGAATTTGTACACAAGTGGAATTTCTTTGACCATTTGTACAGAAATTAAAGCTTCTTAAACTATAACTGCAACACTTTAAAAACAAGAACGTATCAAGTTATTGGGCAAATAGCAAGTCTGAATGAAACTTTCTTAAAATATGTTCTGATTATAATATTGTTTACGTGTTTATTATTTGCCTATATGGCACAAATATGTTTTCACAACCAAATGTGGTATGTATTCCACAGCTCAACATTGCCGAGAAGCTTATTGCAAAATACATATAACGTAAACAAACGATTCAGTCCGCTACAAATTTTATATTTTATTATAAATAGCTGTTGCGCTCGGCGAGTGTTCGGAAATATTCGGGGACTGTTTCGCCTGGAGCCTTCGGGCGTTGCTGAGATTTCTGCTCTTTGTAGTTCGGGTCGTCGTTGTTGGGAGGAACTACTCTTTCTGCACCTTAGTTGCTCTAGGAAAATCTTATTGCTCTCAAGAGCAAAAAGATCATACCAAATATCGTATCATACCACACGATTGAACTTATTATATTAAATTACCTCTATTGGTGAGTTCTCACCGAAGGCTATACAAAATGCGAGTACTTTTTGAGTAATAATGAACTGTTGGAAAATTTACACTTAAGTATATTATAATATTTTTTAATTAAATAAATTATTACGTTACTATGGATGTCGATGAAATTACGAGTAAACAATAAGTTTACGATCGTTTCCGGAAGGGTACGAATTGTCCTCCTTGCAGTGCATACCTGCTTAGGCCTACCCAGCAATATTTTTGGAGTGGTTTTCGATTATATTTAATGAAGTATATGAACTGTAACAAATGAAATCTTTTAAATTGTATTGATTTAATTAACTTACCAACATATTCCGAAGTTACGGCATTTATCTTACAGAGCTCCGAAGAATGATGAATTCTGGGAACACGGCCATTGATTAAATCGGTATTGAACGTGTCTCTTTTTGAGAAGACGTGAGGGAGTTGTCTCTTGTCGGTCTGTTTTTGCTCTACAATTTACTATCGTGGACTGTATTATCAGTGGATTTATAACCCCGCAATGCTCTGAAATTCCAATAACCCTTGTGGGTAGAGATTCATTTATTTAGTTTTGAAATACATCGAAAGTCGGCAATGGGCGAAGAAAACAAGGGTGGTAAGTATGTAGTACCTTTAGGTAGAGCATATTATTTACAGCTAGTGATTTAGATACCCCGTTTTTGGTAAGCAGTTTATGCATGCATTACTTTTTGTTTTTTATTTGTGGAATATGTAGGCTTTCCAATTTGCATGTGAGCGCAGATCAATCCCGCCGTGGCCATGTTGAAAACCGTAGCGTCACTTTGGTTACTAGCCATTTTTAGTGTGGTACTTAAGATTAACTTCGGTTTATTTTATTGCACTTGCATGCCTTCGAGATACAGGTTGTAATTTGATCGAAGAAATTTGACCTTGACCAGCGTGTAGTTCTTTTAATCTGAATTCGGCCGAATTTGTGCCCTTCCCCCCCTCCTTTTCAATTCGTTTAAGACCGGTATGTTGAATAAAGCGGGATTCACAATAAAACAAAGCTGCGCGGTGCGGCTAAAGACGATGAAAGCCGGGCGCTTGAGAAGCCGATTCACAATTGCGTGTCAATTACATCAGCGACCATCGTCGATACAGATGGTGCAGCTACCTTGTATCGCATTTAGTACATATACATACTTTTTCTCCACAGTTAAGATATATTATTAAAATAGTAACTACAATTAACTAAATTCAGCCAAAGTTTTGTTTTGAAAAAGCACTAGCACAGAACACAGTCGTATGAAACCAAAAATTGAAAACGAGATTAAAAATTTAGATAGGCCCTGTTATTATTACTGTTATTATAATTATATATTATGGGCTTACTGGACAAAAACATTGTGATGCTTTTGTAAATGAAATTACACACAATATACTTTTCCCTTTCTATTATTAATTCACTTACCGGTAATCACGTTTCAATGGTAGAGGCTCGAATTTCGATAAAACCTCTCTTCTTCACTCTGGCGCCCGACGCCTTTAAATCCAACGTCTGTGATGGCTGCAACGCTTGATGACGCTCACTGCTAGTGTCAAAGCTTTGATTGGTTAGGCTACTGCCCATCGCACTGTGCCGCGCTGCAAAGCTTTATTGAGAATACCACTTAAAACGTAGGTACGCTAATGGAAAATGTGTATGGTGCATGATCAAAGGAAAATTCCTAGGTACTTAATTATATGTATACAAAATGCTTAAAAATCCATGGTAGACTAAACGAAATACAATAAACTTGTTAGGGATTGCCAGAGGTCTTTCTGAACAAACTACTACTGTGTAGAGTACCCCTAACAGAAATATGCTCTAGGGGATCAAAAGAAAACTATAAAATGAGCTGTATCACAGTTGACTGTTAAATAAATAAATACAATATTTATTGACGCTAAACCAATCTACTAAGTGAATGTGAACTGAAATAAGTAAAATTTTGGAATTTTTTACATCCCTGTAAAGCCAATGTGAAAAAAGAAATTGTAATGTTAGTCATGCGAAAACTAACAAAAAACTGCAGAAATGTACTATTTAATATGAATTACATTGAATAATAACAGAATTAGTAGTCTCAATTAATAATTATGCGTATGTTTTAACAATTCGATGGTGGGGTCAATAGTTTGCCCGGTACACGATATTGATGCGTAGTGATTCTTAATATTTTCCAAAAAATCTTTGACTTTCACACATTTATTTTAATTTTGTTCTCTTCAGTCCACAATTGTATCCATCACCGTCATCCCGCAACTTGTTCCCTCCACCCACAGCTGCATATAAAACAAAGTAAAAGGCCTATGTACATGAAATAATTTTCCAGATGTTGGATACATGCAGAAAGACAATGTTTAGCTCGCCACACATTACAGTTACCCCTTCCCATCTTTTTTACTTTGCGATGCAAAAATTGTGAAATAAAGAGTGAGTTTTCATGTGGTAATGTGAAGAGTGGACAGGTTTAATCTTACTATTCAGTACCACTGTTCAGTACTGGATGGTAAAATTAAACCCATTCATTCATTTTTTCTTTGCAACCACATCGCTGGCTGAAAACCACATTCCCCTGGATTAGTTGCTGGTGTCTGTAAATATCAAGAATCACTACTCGCCTACTGGCCGAACTTGATTTTAGAGGTATAGTTTTATTGACAAAAATGTTTTTATAGGTGTACCAGGGTGTAATTAAGAACTTAAAGCACTTTTATAGCTTGCTTGTTGAAAACATTGTAAGTGTTAATGAAGGCAAGCATGTCCGAATTGACCTGCTCCAGGAATCTTTGATGTGTAACTGCATGGGAAAAAAGTTAAAGGCAAACAGTTGATAGTTTCAAGAAAGTGTGTTTTACACAGCAAAGAAATGAGAATGACATAAAAATCAAAATAGTGACAACGGGGAGATTGTGCTATTTGTGGAAGGTTTTGGAGTATTCGTGTCTTCACCAGTTTTGTATGAAGAGTTTGTTACAATGGATGACAATGTAGTTGTGTGCGAGAAGCAGATGGATGCTGAGATCGTGACTGATATTAAGCAGCAGAGTAGCATGTCTTCTGATGAAAAAAATGAACCTACCGAATGGCGAGATCAACTACTGCAGATTTCAGTAGAAACACATCAATATGGGAATTTGACAGTAAAATCGTAGAATGTAAATTTCGTATTATATGGAGAAAACTAACCAAACTTGTCCTTTAACAAGTCAAGTTACCCCACAAAATGTTGCAGAATAGGCCTACTATTAAATACGTACATGTCATCACTACATGAAAGCAGAAAGGCATTAAAAAATAGGATACCAAAATTCGTAATTTTAACCATTTTATGGTAGGCCTAGCTCAAGTTGTTGTTTAACACTTTCCTCAAAGAGTATTTTATAGTTACGACTTCATTTTTGGAGGCAGAGGTACAGAAATTTGCAGGGTAGGGACACACAACATCGTAGAATAGGAGCACTATACATGTGAGGCAGGAACATATAAAATCATTGAGCAGGTGTACAGAAGTATGTAAGGAAGGGGAACAGAAATTTGCAGGGTAGGATCACAAAAACGTGGAGCAGAGACAATAAAAATCATGAAACAGAGGTACAGAAATATGTAGGGTAGAACAACTAAAAATGTGGGGCAAGGTCATTATAATCTTAGAACAGAGGTAGGTCGACAGACATATGTAGGGTAGGTGAACAGAAAGTTGTAGGGTAGGACCGCTAACAATGTTGTGTAGTGACTTAAAGAACTTTAAGCAGGGGTGCAGAAATATATAGGGTAGGAGAACAGAAAGTTGTAGGATAGGATAACTAAAAAATGGGTAGGAACATTAAAAATCTTGGAGCAGAGGTACAGTAATATGTAGGGTATGAGAACAAAGTTGTAGGGTAGGACCACTAAAAACGTTAAGCAGGGACATAAAAATCATGGAGCAGAGGTGCAGAAATATGTAGGGTAGGACCACCAAAAATGTGGGGCAATGTCATTAAAATCTTAGAGCAGAGGTAGGCCTACAGAAATATGTAGGGTAGGTGAATAGAAAGTTAGAAAGTTGTAGGGTAGGACCACTAAATATGATGGGTACGGACATTAAAAACCTTGGAGTTGACAAAAATTATCTGGGCTTGTAGTAAGGTTAACTATAAGAATATAGGTTGTCTCAGGCCTTTACGTGGGAAGAAGTACACCCGCTGTACCTTCTAACACTTTTCAACTCATTTGAAGTGCATGGTAGGCATCAGTTAAAATTGATGGCTGGACACAACTCAAAATACCAAAACATAAAAAAAAGTTGCTAGTTTTAAAATTAAAATTGTTAATCTCAGTGTAAAAATTTTCTGGTTAGCGTTTGGAATACATTTTATTCTCCTATTTGGCTGTAAATGCGTTGTATGAACTTATGTTATCGCTAACCAGAGAATTATTCTCTGGACAGCTAATGTGCCGTTGTAGAGACTGATAAATACTAAACAGGACAATAATGGCAAGCGCAAAACGGTTTACAAGATAGCGATGGCAGTTAAGAAAATTCTGTTACTCATTTAAGTTAATACAGATATAATAGGGGTCTATTTTGTGCAAAGTTATATTAATTTGAGTGTGAGTGTATGTATTGGGTTAAATAGAAATATAACAAACTATGTAGGTGATTGAAAACGTGTCCCTAACCAAGCAAATTCATGTAGGCCGATAGTATCAAAATTAATTGTTATGAATGTGTTCTTTGTATATCCAGTTTTACTCCAAATTTGTTTTGCATCATTCAAAATTAAAATGGTGTTGACGGCGAGTGTGATTTTAGCCATATTTGACTTTTGCGAGTATGATGTATCGTGCCTTAAGCAATTTTTTGATACATTTTCACTACCTCAAATTGTGTAGCTTCCTTATGCGTATACAAGGATATAGGAAGTGTGAAATTATATATTTATAAGTTGCAGAGGAAAATTGTTGTAAAAATTATTGTTACAGTAATGGTATAGTTGTGTTCTAAAGTGTGGGGAATACTAATGTTATTTAATGTCAAGGTTTTATAATTCATTGTGATGGTTACTTTGTATAATTCTGTGTGATGGTTACTTTGTTCATTTTCATTAATTGGCGATGTTCGTGAATAATTACGTACTTTGTTCACTGGAAGCAGCATTTTTTAATGCAGGTGAAATAGGTTTATTTCACAGTTCTGTTTTTACATAGTTTGTTACAAACTGAAAAGGTATGGCCTAAAGTTTTGTATTTGTACTGATTCCAATTTGAGTAATTGATTTTGATTCAGCGCAAGTTTCGTAACTCATGTTACTTAGTATTTATGAGTGTATTTCCTAAAATAGGCCTACAAGTGGGTTTCATCATTCAGTGAGTCGTAAATAAAATCATGATGCCTACCGTACATTATTTTTAAGCAATTCAGAGCTAACATGTTTTACGCCATTTGTACAAGAACTTTATAATAAATTTGACTGCCATTGGTATTGTTTACTGAGGTATGTTTGATTTGTGTAGTCAGCAAACATATGAGAAGAGATTTGTAAGTGAAACAGTCTCACGAAAGACTATAAGCTAAAAGTTAAGTCCTCCAATCTTATGAAATAAAGAGAATCCCAACTGAATCTCTCTTAATTAAGTACGCAATGAATTAAAACTTAAATTTTTATAATTTTGTTACACATTTTGATGATAATATTAACTGAGATTAGTATACGTGGCGCTTGTGTTGTAATAAATTAAGTTAAATGTGCAATACAGGCAGACAGAACAAGTTATAAATTTTCATTATTATTTCACTTTTCACTTGTAAAAGATTTAATATTTTGTACGTACTTTGTAAACAATATGAAAAAAATAATGTAAACATATCACACCTTCCAACATCATCATAGTTTTCAGAATAAAATTACTGAATTTCTAGTAACTATATTGCCAACATATACGTAAAAGCACCACCAAAACTCTTTTAACAACCTGGTAGCTAACAAGGGAATAAAAACGGCTGATAAAACACAACTGGGCACTTCACAAGAGAATAAGTTAACACTGTGTCAGCAAACAGCCTGTTTGCTGAAAGTTGATACAACTGTCCCTAAGTCATGTCACCATGCTTCTCTGTCAGTAATTTTTTTTAATTATTCAAATGTTTGAGCTACATTGTTGTATTACAGGGCTTTTATTTCATTCCTATGTAATTTTTCTATGCAAAGTAGTTAGTTGGCATAATTCTGGTGGCCGTCTATTAGAATACATGCTGAAGATTACAAGAGTGTTACGTAGGTTTATGTGATTCGGAGGTATAATTTAGTACAGTGTCTGTGAATTTTTTATCTGACCTTGCATTCCTATATGTCCAGGTTGATAAATAATTGTTCTCTGATTTTTAGTGATCAGGATTGGGATGGGTTTGGAAAACTAGAAAGGTCAGGGAATTTCAAAATGGTCAGGGAAAGTGCTTTTGTTGCCTCAGAATTCAAAAGTGCAAGATGTTAACTTTAGGCCTACTTATTTGCTTTTCCGTAAAGTTTTGCATTTACAGTACTGTAAAATTGGGTAACCTAATTTCAAGGTAACTTTAATCAAAAGTTTTTGTTCGATTGAATTAATGAAGACTTTACCGCTCTGAACATACTGAAATATTTCTTAAAATGAGAAATATTCTGTTAAATTTATAGATGTTAAGCAATATTCCAACTTACAGGGGGAACCTGTAAATTCTCTCATTTTTTTAGTACACACTAAAATGTGTATCTCATTTTTCTTCTTAGTATGCAACAAAAATATATAGTACAGTGGAACCTCGTTAATAGAAACCCTGTTAATACAAATTTCTCGTTAATACAAGTGGTTTTCTTTCTTTGGAATGAGATGAGAAATTGAATATCAACTTAATTTTCCATAAAAATTTACTGTGCGCATAAAACAATGTAGTACCAAGTTCAATGGTTAAAAGCAGCCATTGGGGTGATAATTTCAGGGATAAACAGCCTGAAAAAATATTTACAGAATTTATTTTGTATTTTTGTTAACACCTTTTAATACAAACATCATTACCAACTGCACAAATTTCAATCCCTTCAGATATGTATTAAAGAGGTTTGTTTGACTGTAGTTCAGTTCTCTTAACCTCATAGACACATTTTTTTGTTTTCATTACTAGAGCACTCTAAGAGGACACAGAAAATATAAATTTATCTGCAGTGTATGGAATGCAAGGCTACCAGAAGTGTTTGTGTATGTTTTTACACATAGCATTGCCTCTTGTAAAATTTGTGTCTTAACTACTTATGGACTGTTTTACAACTATTCACTGAAAGAAAATTAATTAATATTTTTGTCAGTTAATGTAAGAAATAATACAGTATTTCCTACTAACTAAATTTATCTTTCACCATGTTATGGTAACTAAATGTGGCTTGAAGAAAGCAAACTTTGGCATTTCTGAACGGAACTGCAAACACAGTATTTCCAGAATTGGCTTTGAAAAACTGTTTTTTTTTTATTACATGAGAAAAATCTGTAAACTCTTAATTTTCATCTGGAAAAGTGAAAAAGTCTGGGATATTTGATTCTAATAATCTGTAGCAACCTTGGTCATAGTGGAAATTGTATATTCTTAGAAAAGGTAATTGAATCAACAGTGTTGCCCCATGCCAGGCAATGCCACTAGTGATTAGAGGAGGTAGGGGTGAAGTGGAAGTTGGCTGCACTTATCGAGACACATGCCTGTCAGCAAGAATAGATGAGGTTAGATAAGCTGGATGTAGCAGCAACGGAATAAAAGGATGGGTGAAACTTGTGATTCCGAAATAACCTGTTTACAAACGACAGTGTCCACCATGTTTGCACATGCAAACATTAATATTGGGAGCGACTCTTAACAGTAATATGAACCGATATCACTGAAATGGGAGGGATTTTGCCGGACTTTTATACCATTGTTTGGCAAATATTAAGATTTAGCTATTCATCGTATATTGGTTATACTATTGATAGTGGAGGCATAGTTAATTAATGAAAAATGTTTCTATAGATGTTGGAACTAATTGTACACAAAAATTATGGAAATCTTACTTTGAAATTTTTTGTAAGGTTAGGTTAGAAAGTAATTTTTTCCTTATTTTTTCAGTTTTTCATTATGTAACATAAGGTTAGGTTACCTTGGAGGTTAGGGAACCTAACCTTACCAAAAAACTTAAGGAAAAATATGTAGGCCTACTCTAACAAAAACTAATCTAAACCAACCTATCGAAAAATTGAAAATGTCCAAGTAAACAGCATTTTTCTTTACGTATGACAATTTTTAACTTCTTTGGAAACATTTTCATTAATAAACTATGCCTGTGATATCCGTAGTTTGGTGGGTATACAATGAGTAGCTATTCTTAATATTTACCCATAATCACGGTCGTAGAAGTACAGGTCTGGACACACTCCTATCGACCAATCTATTTGGCTTGACCCCCTTGTTTGGCTACATTAGCCAAATTACCGAGTGTGTTGTATGTCCTTGGCGCTACAATCAAGGTGGTATGGCTCAAACTCTGCCCACTTTTTCCCAGTGTTTACATAATAAAGTCGATAAAGATTGCTGGAGCCATGCTTTAGGATTGTGAGTAAAGGAAGTATTTCATAAATTGATAAAAAAATATGTTTTGATAAATTGTTTATCTTTATAATGTAAACATTGGAAAAAAAGGTGAGAGGGAAGACGCACATCACTCTCAGTAACTTGGTGAACTGCAGCCAAACAAGGGGGTCAAGTTTCCAGGCGAGTGTCCAGACCTGTTCTTCTACGACAGTGCCTATAATACATTTCTCTGACTTACAAAAAACAAAAATAAATGTGGTCTTAATCTCTCTCAGTACAATTTCATCTAAGCTTGAGGTTGTAATTAAATGGTAGTCTAGTTCAAAGTATCAAATATTATTGTACAAGAAACAGCAGAAAAATTACTGTCTACAGTTGTGTTATTGTTTGCACTTTGCCATATTTGATTAATTAATATAATATAGTAGTTGATGGTAACCTGAAATTTATGTAATTTTTTTAGTGTAATTTACGGAGCAGTTGGCCTTCTTGAACTGAACTTGGTAGATTAGTTGCATAAATTGTGGTCATTGAATGTAAAATAGGAAACATCCTTGCTCATCCACAGTTTTAAGATTTTTTTGTGTCATTTTCTCAGTTTATCTACGGTGAATATTTTTAGGAATATTATAAGTAGTGCTGTGGCAATAGACATACATCAACAGAGTTTAAAATTTAATTGGTCAGGCTTCTTTGAAATTATAATTCAAAATTTTTGGTAATATTTTATACTTCTGACATGTCATTACATTAATTTTGCTCTAAATATTAATTCATATAAACTATTTCCCACCCGGAGTTAATTTATTTAGTTTTTTTTTAATTTACAGTATTAGCAATTAATGCTCAACATTAAAACACTAGTGTTATATTTTTACTTTCTTTTCAGCGTTGCTGTATTCCTAAGTAGCAAACAAGGCTGATGAAGCAAAGTCTACGGAACAGCTACTTGTCTAAAATACGTAGTAGGCCTACTCTTTCGTGGTGACCTTACACAGTGGATAGCATGAACAACTCTCACCAAGGAGTACCTGGTTCGTTGATGACTTGCCATCAGGGTTGTTCAATGTTCTATGGCTTTATATTTGAAATTTTTTTTATTGAAAACAACAGTGTAACCACAAAAACAGTGAATTTTTGCATGAAACAATGAGTGTGGGTATTGTGGCATTGAAATTTGAACTTGTTTTTGTAAGCAAATAATATTTCAAAAGTATTTTTTTATATTTTGTTTGTATTTTTTCTCATAGGCATTTCAAATTCAATTTATTTGCAACCATTAAGAATTATACATGCAATAGGTTTTGTTATATAATTCATATCATAAGCTAAGATACATAAATTAATGCTTACAAAAAAGTTTTAAAATTATAATACTAATTTTTAAAATACATTTACGCTAATATAAAATCCTTATTTTCAAGTTTAGCCATCATAAATTCTTCTACAGATTAAAGGCCTTATTTTTTTTAAAAATGTTTTACACATTTACAAAATTTATATACTCCTCTCTGACTGTATCTGGGAGCTTATTATGTAACTTATATTGATTACAACAATGAATTTTTACAGTTTTTGTTAATCTAGCGTAAGGTAAACAAGTTTTTGATGCATAAGTTGGCCCTTATGTAATATTTTGAATAATGAATCTATTAAAAGTAATTATGACTTCAGAAATATTACATTTTCTGAAAAGAAAATATAGGTAGGACTACATGGCAAGAAGTATAAAATTTAATCTGTTGTGCTTATGAAAAACATTGGTTTTGTTTTATTTAAAATACTGTATTGTGGTGTTTATTTTAGCAGAAGACAAGGCAGAATGTGCTAATTTTAATGAAGAATTTTGTAATACCTATTGCACAGCTAATGGCTGATGACCTATTGCAAGCAAAGTAGCAATAAAAAATTATAGGGGTGAAAATATTAAAATATTATAGTATGTATTATGAATAAATTAACAAAAGTGGCATCAAGTATAAAAGAAAACAGCCTTCAAGCACAAAGATTTGTGGAAAGTTCTTTGGTTTCATTCAAGTAAAGTTTTCGTGTGTGTACGTATTCATATTCTCAATATTTTGTGAAGAATATACATTTTGTGCGAAAATGTTTCAATAAAATCATCAAAATTAACTAATTTTTTCAGAAGGTTTTTTAACTTCCAGAATGTGTTATAATAAATATTAGTGAATCAGTTTTTACGATCACACGTGGATTTCATAATGCAAAGTAGTGGGATCATACCACATTTTTGCCAGTAGCAATTCTTGAGTCAGTTCTGAAAGTTTCATTTAAATTCTCGATTTGTGTTTTAATTCAATCATCAGTATGTTATATGGACCCGAATGTCTGGACACACCCGCATTACTGAAAATTTCCAGTTCAAGTTCTATTTGGTTTTTGTGAGGACATCCCCTTGGCTGTAATGTGATTAGGCCTAAATCAACTGGAAATACAGTGCCGGGTGACTTTGGAGGGAAATCCCTGGTAATAAAGGATGTTATAATTTCACTCCTTTATACCATGTAAGTAAAAGCCCATTATATTGCTGTTGTTGAAATGTAATTAAAACCTGTATTATAGTGGTTTCATTCTTACACAGTATTCTGGGCATGACTAGTCATTCGTTTATTCAGGCTAGGGTACAGTAAGGTGACCTGACCTGCCTTGTTACACAATCTCAATATAATGGAATATGGTCCAAAAAGAAGTCCTCAAGGGGAAGTTGAACACCTCTCGTTTAGATTGACTGAGCAAGATTAATTAGCCTTAAAAGCCAGCACCCTTTAGGCTCATAGTCGTATAGCACACAAATTATATATCTGCAACTACAGGTTATTATTGCACATGTTCAAAGCCAAAGGATTGAAATACTAAACTGGGGTTACTATGATGGTTGAGGGTGACTGTGCCACTTAGTGAAATGTTTAATTTTGTGGTCATAAATTTGTAATGGATGGTTTTAATATTTTATTTATTATATTGAAATAAAGAAACTTATCTCTTTACCTAATTATTAGCTTTCAAATAAAACACGCTGAGTGTCACAGTCACCCGTGATTTCATAAAGAAACGCCAGTTTTTTGGTATTAACTTATAAGAAGAGCTCAGTTAATACTGCTGTCGATTATAGGTAGGATAGGTATTTTATTGTGCAAGTGCTGTTATTCCATGCTTGTACTCATGTGTTTTTGTAGGAGGATGAGAAGTGATGGGGATGCCTGTGTTGGGTATCAGATATTTTAATTTAGCAGACAGAGGTATAAGTACTTACAGATGATAATTGTAAATAAGTAGCGACGCTAATTTTTCTGGCGAAGCGCAGTTGCAACATTTCACTAGTATCAAACTAGCTTCCTTGAGCAGCAAGACAAGCATACTGCAGTCCATTCGGCAGTGTGTGCTGTTCCTGTAAGCCTAGCGGCCAGAAGACGGACTAAGAATGGCGAAAATTTCAATCACGGCGGCAGTAACGTACGTGAGGTTTTGATAGCTTCTAATGCACTGGGGGGACAAAGTGGAAAAATGGAATTATCTGAAGCGGAGGCCTGGAGGCTGCCTGGATTTTGTAATGTATTTATGGGCCAGTTCCCAGTGTCTAGCTCTGAACTATTGCAAGAAGATGGCAAGAATTTTACAATTCTGGTGCTGTAGCAGGAGTAAAGATTTTTATTGTGGGACACTGCACGAGCTGCAAATGGCTTTTCTTGTGGGTGACATGCGCTTCTGCGGAAAAATGTGTCTCATCCCTTCTTGTATGTGTACCTATTTACGAGTATCATCTGTAAGTACTAGTACCTTCTGTCTGTTATATTACTTCATTAGCCTAGCGGTCTATTTACCGCTATTCTTGTATTAGATATTTTGTTAACCTTAACATGTGCAGTGCTAAAATACATACATTGGCATTTTATTACGATGTTGCCATTTTATCAAGAATGTTTTGAACATTACACATTTGTGTTTTGTGGCTTTTAAAATGTGGTACTGTTCTGATCTGTAAATACTGAATAATTTTGTGGAGTGAGTTATGACTGTACAATACAGAATTTAACACTCTGTGTGTTAACAGCTAATCTGCCAAGAAAATTTACTTAGTATTAATTGGCCCTAAAAGTTTTACATGTTTTTTTTTTATTATTAATATTGTTTAGTACAAAATTTAGTGCCATGGTACATACTGGTTGTTGTGTTCAGCCAGGGTTAGCTTTAATGTTGGATGTTCACTTTCAGAGAGGGAGCGTGAGAAAGACAGAGATAGGGATAAGGACAGGCGACGGAGATCTCGTTCCAGAGAACACAGGAAACGGTCACGATCTCGCAGCAGGGACAAGCGCTCAAGGTCGAGAAGCAAAGACAAACGCACTCGTGAGAGGCGGAGTAGGTCTGGGTATGTAAAACTTTTGAGAATTTAATGTGTTGGTGTAAATGAGTTTTGCTTGTGAAATCAGCAGGCCTTCCTGTATAAGGGAATTAAGTTATTCTGGTCAGCTTTGATATTGCATGAAACAGACAAATTTATGTGGGAATGTATGGATGTATAAATGTTTGTGGAAGGTACGGGAGCTCATGAAGCATGTGGTGGTTGTTAGTGAAAATGCATATAGATCATGGCTTTTTTTGTAAAAAAAAAAACCTAAAGTATGTAATTTTTGAGGGTTCGCATAAGATGCTTAAGAGGGATCACAATTTTCGTCAAAAATTACTTTCTCATGCTATAGGTATTGCATACTTGCCAACTTTTACTATTTATCCGTAAAATGTACGGAAATGGTAGGGCTTTTACGATTTTACGGAAACTTGTAAAATTTTACAGATTTTAGACGTTCTGCGATTAAATGTGCTTGTTCCCAAAATTACAGTACTGTATTACAGTTTTTTAAATTATCTACGACACTGTATGTCAGTTGAGTACAACCTACATACCACATGTTCGATACCGTAATTATGCTATTTCTGTACCAGATTTCTTGCTATGAAATCATGAGTTGACCAAACGGGAAAAGGGGGGGGGGGGAGATAGAAAAATCTTGGAAATCATATAGTACGTAATTTACATAACTCATACGATCATAGAATATGGCACAAAATTGTACATTGTACGGGATAATTGTAGAAGTTGGCAGGTATGCTGTTACCAGTGAGTGTGTTCAGTAGTATTTGTTTAGTTTTGTATTTTTTTTCACATAGGAAGTATTGAGTGTGTGCATAATGTAAAATATTTTGTGTACAACAAAAAATTAATTTACGACTACCTGGTTTTAGGTAAGAATGCAAAAGGTACATTGAACAAATGATAACGAGTTTAGGTATGTTTTCAGAGATAAATGAAATATTTTTTTCACAATTCTGATCTTGAAATCAATAGGTAGACTTCTGTAATTTTAACACATTTGGGACAATATGGTATATTTTATCACTGACTTTTTTGTTCATCTCGGTATGGTCCACACAGAGGAGTATGTAAGGGTTTATAAGAGATGGCACTGCCAGGTTAACCAGCCTTCCTTATTTACGGCCCGATCTCGTGTGTGACCAACCACGCAACAGAAAACATACATATTCTGTCAAGGGAAATTTTGTGTTAGTATCCACAGTGATGCATAGTCGTGAAATTTCAAGCGGTGAGGTTCTTGATATGGTTAAATTGTGTGCACTTACAACCTGTAACTTTAAGGTTATACGTATATGAGTAAATCTGATATTTTGATTTAAGTACTGTTCATAAATAGTACATAATAAAGTCAGTTATTATTATTCAAACAACTGGCAGCATGTGGGACACAACACACTACCACTCCATCAAGGTTAACATCAGTCATAAAAACATTTTAAAGAGAAACGAAACACAGGTCATGAAGCCACATATAACTGGTATAATAAAAACCTAGTCCTAGGCAAAATAAAATGCACCTGGAACTTTAAAACTAATAGGTCTAACTAAAACAAACCATTTGGTACGATAATGTTGACACATCGCAACCACGCAGCGAGTATGCACACAAGTGATAATAGTAACGGAAAATGACTGTGTATCCTTACACGATCCATGGGTGTACCACTACAAAAAATTTTCAAGACTCTTAATATACACCAACATTCTTTAAACAGTTTTTACAACAAAACAAAAGATTTAATTCGTGTAGATTCTGACATTAACACTGTAATATATGGTAACTGCCTACAAATATTATTTCTGTTAATATATTACAATATCGTGCAGTAATGTTTGTAATTTTGATATTGGTACACACGCAATCGTTTACAGAAAATAAGAACTGCGTAGGCCCTATCCTGTGTCACCCCTCTTGTCCACACTGCAGAATATAATTTAACAAGTAAATCCCCATCCTTGCTTGTATCCGAGGTAGATAGCACAAAAGGTTATATTGTGTTAAAATTCAGTATGTTGCACACTCAAATTTTACACTCTATAACCATAAGATATGAGTAAATTAAATTTTTTTGAAAATCTCTGTGACAGCGTTCCAAGGCTTAAAAGTGTTATTTATACAGTCAAATCTCGTATTTACGTTACCGTTATTTAAGTATTCCCCCGAATTACACTTTTTTCTTCAAGTTCAGTTTGTCTGCGATTTAGTACAGTGTTAAATTTTCCCGCATATCGCATACAGTAAAGATACACTGGCTCAAAATTAAGCAAAAACGTCGCCGGCAATATAATTCTTGGGGCTGCGACCGTTTTTGGAAGTTATTTGCAAGAGTACTGCAATAAAGTTTATTAAAATAGCAATATTTTTCAGTAGAGTGAAGTATTTTGAATAAATAGATACACTGGAAGCAGATATATGACCTTTCTTTAGATCAGATTTAAGCAAAAACTTTGCAGACAATATAGATTCTTGCGTCTGCAACGACAGTTTTTGTAAGTTATTTGCAAGAATTCTGCAATAAAGTTTATTGAAATAGTAGCAATATTTTTCAGTAGAGTGAAGTATTTTGAATAAATAGATACACTGGAAGCGGATATACGACCTTTCTTTGCTAGGCCTACTTTAAAAACAAATAAACGTTAAAAATATTATGTGTGTTATTATGTGTATAGTTTATAGAGACTGATATTATTTGGCCCAAAAATTGCTGCGTGCAGTTTACGCAAAAATCTGACATTCTGGAAAAGTTTTACTGATGGTCATTTTGAAAAGTTGGCCGGTATGCTGGTTAATTTTATTGATATTTTGTTGGTCAGGGAAATAAGAGCAGCTGACCTGGAAAAGTCAGGGAATTTTTTGTACAGGTTTTGCTAGCCACCCTGAGTGATCAATAGCATTCGAGACAATCTATGGTGCTAGCGGTGGCAATTCTCTTGCAGTCATCTTGGATTTATTGTGCCGTGAGTGCAAGCAGTACATGTATCACTTTCATTCTTCTATGGCATTGCACGTGATCACCATATTGGCTGTGATGTTTCTTCTCTTCCAAACAATTTTAGATGTTCTTTCTTCGTCATCTGTGACTTGACATCTTGTGTTTATATTGACTTCGGGTAGCGAAAAACGTAAACAGTGAGAAAAATAAGATTTTGGTAATGTAATATGCGGGAAAATTTAACATTGCACTAAATGGCAAAAAATGGTACCTGAAGAAAAAAGTGCAAATCGCGAGAAAACTTAAATAACGAGAACGTAAATGTGAGGTTTCAGTGTAGATATTCTCCGTTCACTCTAAGTTGAGTTCTGAAGTAAACAAATAACGTAATATCATTGCACTTCGCTAGCTTCTAATTGGCTCAATTTGTTCATCGCGCCGACGTACTATTTCCAACCGACAAAAGTGTGTACAGTCTGCATCATAGGAAACAACGCCGAATTTATTAAAACAATATTGCGTGAAAATTTTGTACGGGTTATCGACATAGGGAAACAAACAATTCATAAAAACTTCATAAAAATATTGACATCATGTGCAATTACAGTATATTTCAAAATTTAATTGTAATTGTCAAGATGACTAACAATTGTATTCAAATATTCCGGTAATAACGTAACGAAAATTTGGTACTACATGCAGAAAAAAAGTTGTCAACAAGATGAGTGATTACACTTACTGTAAAGTCCTCCTGGATTATTTTGTACTTAGTTTTGGAAAAATTACATTTTATAAATCACCAAACAATCTGTCGATAATTCGCAACACATATTGTTTTTTTTTTTTTTATATATACATAAAAGATTGCTTTGCGAGATTTTCATTCTTGCCTTATAAACATCACCACAGTTTGTTCAGTAATGAAGATATATATCCACGTTTCGAAAACCATGCAAGACATTTTCACTGTTCACGTCCAGCATCACATAACCTAATCCGCAAGCGACATAAATATAAACCGACGTGAGGACGGAACCAAATAGAAAACGGAACTTTGGTTCTGACCACGCGGCCGTGGTTCGGACGAACTGGAATGGAAAATGGACGAACGAAAAAAAAACATTTGCAGTAACCACAACATTGACGCGTTAACGTCCAAAAATACTTTGAAAAAATAAAACATATCTGATTGTGATATTTCCGACTTATTTTTAGTGTGGTAGTTATTACTGAACTAAACTTTTGGTATTTTCAGAGTATCGTACGTCTCTAAATACTGGCAAGTGTACCAAGAAACTAGTATGTTTAACAGTGCGTCAGTCGTTAAATAACTCGTGAACCAACTGTGCGGATGTGTCGTCCGCTAACCATAATTATAGTAATAAACATATAGCTTCGTAGATTCTGTTTGCAACGTCTGTGTATTTTACATATTTGTTAATAAAACTCTCTCATTAAGTGATGTGAGTGGTAATTTTATATGCACACGACAGATAACAAAGATCTATTTCTTATGCAGGATCACAGTGCACGGCGGTCGGCAGCCAATGAACATGTTTGTTTATAATTTGCTTTGTTTATCCTAAAACTCAACTAAGAGTGAACGGAGAATAGTAAAATTATGAGCAATATTTATGTTGGTACAACAGAGTAGGCCAACAGTAAAATACATTCAGTAATTTCCCTAATAAGTTTGTTTTCTTTATAATAGGGAGGCTATAAATGTTAGCCACGAACACAACATATGAATATTGTACTAGAAGTAGAAATTTTCAGCTAATTTTATGATATGTTACTGCTCATAGAGCATGTTCCTAATTTTTTTTGCATGCAACACTTTGACATGTTAACAGTGTAGTATTTTATTAAAATTAGCTAAAGAAGTTTAGTTCGATGACATTTACACATACAGTGTTCCCTCCGTATTCGCGAGGGTTAGGTTTCTTTAAAAATTCCGCGAGTATTGAAATCGCGAATACCGAGACCATAAACACATGAGAAAAACTAGGTTAAGTTTCCAAACCCTCATTTTACCAAAAAAAAATTTAAATTGTATGACAAATGTTTTTAAAATGTGTTTTATATTAGCAGTTACATGCTGTCTTGATATCAAAAAGAAATTAAATTATCACAATTTGTTTCATAGATAGGAAAAGTACACAAACTGTAGTTACACAACGTAAGGCAGACACATGATTACATTACCAGCAATACGGATTAAGTACGTAAGCATTACACTTGTAGTAGACAGTTTTATTATTGAGAGAAAAATGTGAAGTACAGTACGGTACACAAGGTTAGTGTTACTGGGAGAATGACGGAGTCGGCGATTTCAGTTGATAATGAATCACTAGGGGCATGCACTTATCATTTTATTTTCATACAAAATTCGAGGTTATTTTTATTAAAAATCGGTATTATTATTTACAAAAGTGCTGTTATTTTCAGTTGCAGATAAGTATGTAAAAAAAAAGGAAAATCATATGAGTAGGCCTATAAAAGTGGCAGTTAGTTAGTAAATTGGAATTGATAACAGAAACAAAATTAACAAGTATAATTTACTTGTCAGTCTGTAGGCTACATTCACTGGTTTTATCGTACTTTTTCAAATTCAAAAAAGGTAACAGTAAAAATACAAACAGTAAAACTATATGCAAATAACAGTTTCTTTTGATAAAGAACAAACTGAAAACCTCAAATTAAAAACAATTGTAGTACTTACATAAATCAATACGTCCTCTCTTCCCAGTATAAATCTTGAAATGCAAATTAAGTCCACTTTGAGAAAACATGTAGTAAACACAAACCTTATGTACATAAGAGTAAAAGAAAATTTAAAACAATAATAGTTTCACTTATCACATCAATATATACATGTACTTGTCTTTTTAGCACAAATCTTCAAATGCAAAAATTGCCATTGCTGCAAGGTTACTTTCTTTAAGTGTGGTTCTTCTGTCTGTGAGAACTGTGTTGTATGGTGACAGAAATCGCTCAGTCAACATTTGCACATGGTGACCAAATTGCTTCTAAAGCTTTAGTTGCAAAATTTGGCCTTGACAGTTTTACTACATTAAGAGCTTTGACAATGTCAGA
Organism: Medauroidea extradentata; assembly: GCA_003012365.1. Lineage (NCBI taxonomy): Eukaryota > Metazoa > Arthropoda > Insecta > Phasmatodea > Phasmatidae > Medauroidea > Medauroidea extradentata. The sequence goes on along the minus strand of PNEQ01083755.1, from coordinate 24,943 downwards.
GCTATTTTCAGAGGCTTGTTGGTTCAGTGCAACTTGCAGTTGAGAAAATCCTGAAGTTATTTCTTCTGTCCCCACAGAAACAAAACCAGGAATATGCTTGATGTTGGTAACGAGGTCTGGATTTACACTGGTTAAAATAATGTTTCTGGGATCAAACACTTTTAGTTGGTCAAATTTTTTTTTGCTGGGATCCTGTGCTATTAATGTGGATAGCTTTGCATGTGCCTGTGATGCAGTTCTTTGAAAGCTCATTTTCACTTCTGCTGCTTTTGTAGGAGGAAGTGAAGTAACAGCTTTGGTTGTTTCTTCAAAATAAACTCCGTTTGAAATGTGCGAATAGCAGTCTTTCAGATGTTCTAAGTCACCACGAAACAGATGAGAAGTTGGGTACGAAGAACCCTCCAATTTCACCATCAGGTCAACCAACTGTTTCGCATGTTCTTTCACAAAAATTGCTTGTGAATGAACAGCAGCATGTTCATGTTTGTTCATTGTACAGAAATACTCCACGCCAGTATTCTGTAGGGCTTTGATGTCCTCCTTCTTACAAAATTCTGCAATTTCAAGCATGTATTCCGCAAGGTAGAACACACTCGTAAACCACGAGTTCCACCTTGTTATCACTGGAAGGGGAAACAACTGCCGTTTCTCACCAAACTTTTCCTCCAGGAAACTTGCATATAAATGTCGTCGCTTGCGGGTATTCAGAAAAATGTTTTTTACTTTAACAACAGTGACATTCAGTTCTGACAGTTCTTTGAGCCACACATTTCCAACAAGATTCAGTTTATGTGGCCAACACTGAACATACTGCAAATGATCCCCAACTATCACCTCCAGAGCACTGTAGCACTTTGACATATATCTTGCAGAGTCTGTTACAGTGGATTTGACGTTATCATACTTGATGTCGTACTCTTTCAAAGAATCTACAATGGCTCGGGTACAACTAGTTGAATTAGCAGCATCTCAAAAATGAACACCGCCAACTACAAGTACTGGTTTTTCAAAGTTGTGGCCGAAATACCGAAATAAAACAACAAACACGCACCTTCCAGTGCGGTCTGTGGTTTCATCGCAAAACACATCCACCTGTTTACCTTCAAGGGTTTCCTTAAGGTTTTCTACCCGCTGCTTTGCCAAATCTTCAACATACTTTCCCCGTAACGTGCGTGCATTTGGAAGGTCACCAGCTCCTTCGATATACTTATTTAGCCATTTTTTCATACAAGGGTCGTCAAGTTTTTCCAACGGAATATTGCACTTTACAAAGGTTTCAGTTGTGTCCTTAATGAATTCAATCTTACCGTCCTTCTTCTTCTTCATATATTGGCTAAAGGTGTCGATAATGAACACTGTCGCTTGACACCATGGCTTGAAGAAACATTTTCCTTTAACCGGTTTTTGTGTTTTTCACTGTTAACATGTTTCACGCACGAGTCTTTTCGGTCCCACGCTACCGAAACATTGCAAAATTTGCAAAATATAGTTCTTTCGTCACTTGCATACAAGCCATCGTTTGAAAATTTGGCTGCACGTTGCTTAGCAGTAACTGCGGGTTTCGGCATGTTAATTATAAAATAACACCATTAATAAAAAATAACCTCAAACCTCACACCACGTGTGGTAACAAAACAACTAACGGTAGCAAAACGGGCGGAAATACATATATCAAAGATTAATTTATGTGCGTGTTCGTTTCTGGCAATATAAACACCCGTAATCGATCTCAGTGATCCTATCGATAGTCGAAACTCGAGATTACAGACGTGAGACAATGGCAGTCTCGAACGATATGTGGAAATCTTTGTTGTTTATTTTACGTATCAGGCATCAGAGTTTAAGTGATTATATCGAAAACTTGTGCAAATAAATAGTTTTTAAGTAATTCTGTGTGTGTGTCGACTTACGGCAAATGTCTTGAAAATACGTTACGTTACTAAGGAAAATACCGTGGTAGTTATGGTGTCGTAGCAGAACCCGAGGCTAGCCTAACCTAATATTGGATTTATTTTCTAATTTTATTGATATACATACTCTCACGTTTAAAAGTTTGTAGAATAAAACTTGTAACAGGTAAAAATTAGGCGATTCGCTATATTATTTGTGGTAAAAATGGCAATTTTCATACTTCTGTAACAAAAATTTAAAAATCGAGTTTATTCGTTTTAAAACACAAAAATTCGCGTAAAAATTCTTTTACAGCAAATGCGAATTTTGCATGCCCCTATGAATCACTTCTCTTACTCTCGCCTATCTTCTTCCTCTGTGCTCATTGATACTGCTGTCTTCTATCTCCGGCTCCGGCTCCTTATCAAATAATACTGAGCTACAATGAAATGCTGCTATTTGTTTATGCACAATTTTTTCATTTTAAAAATTGTATTATTATTTCTGAATCCTTGAGATTGGCAGTTATGCAACATGAGCAGCCAGTCTGTGTACTGTTGTAAAAGACTTACCTACTGTGTTTGCCGGTGTATAAGAAGACAATTTTTACATATTTTTGGCCTATAAAAATTGCTACTCTTGTTAGAATGCGTGAAAATTTTTGGTAACCTAAAAATCGTTTGAAAGTAAAGCTGTAAGCTGTGGAGTTTTATAATGTTACAGGGATTGCGTTTTACACCACAAATCAAAACAAGTGCCCCGTTTTTTTATAAAATTTATGGTACAGTATTTTAATGAGCGTTATACTTTTTCCTTGCAGCGAAACATGCGTCACTTGGCTATCAATACAACTGGAGCGCATGACTAGATCCTTTTGTCTCGCCAGCATCCAACTTTCGGGCAGAGAAAACAAGGATCTAGGTACTGTACCACACGTTCATGTGTCTTAACGCTTGGCTAGCAGGCGACAACAGAGCACACGAATGTGATTGCCTTGCAAGCATCTGTTGCAGCTTGGTGTTGCCATGTAGCGCTATACGTGCTTCAGTCCGGCATTGCCAAGTAGCGCACGGCTGCTGGCAACTGATGATGTCGCCGGCCACGTGTTACCGCCACCGTCCATTTCCTAGACTCTAGGGCACCCAGAGGGCAGTAGTAGCCAATGTTATTAGTTTGTGTCCCCTACTATTATGTTTATATACCGGTAATAAATGTATTAAAAAGTATTTCAACTAAATATTTATGTTCATGGTAAAGGAAAAAATTATTTTTTTCGGCCGAGAATTTCAAAAGTTATAATTTACCTTTTTTCAAGATTTTGAACCTTAAATGGGATATGTTCGCTGGGTTGGAGGCTATGGCACCTCTGGTCATCTGCGCATGCCTTGGACTCTCCCCAGTTCTGCTTGACCCGCTGTGAGATGAAGACATGCCGCGACTGCGCTCGCGTGATAAGGGGTTCGCTTACGTGGCTGGGTGGATTACGTGAGGGCGAGGGCCAAGTTGAATTAGTTCCATATTTTTTTTTATCTCCAATTCATCGCTTTATGGCAGTTACAGTAATTTATTTGAGTGGGGCGGTAACTCTGGTACGAGTTTACAGAGACATTTGGACGCGATATGCATGGGCCTGAACGAACTCTCTTATTTGTAACTCTTGCAAATGGCCTAAGCTGTAATAATTGGTCTTAGTAGCCCACCAGTGGAGCACATTTTTTGTTTTGTAATGCCAAGTAATTTTGCGACTTAGTAAATGTGCTATTCGTACGAAATCTTACTATTTAATTTCCGTGCTCTTGCACGCCTTCGTAACTCATGATATACCCTGAGATGAGAGTTCTCTCTCTGCCGCACGTGATGCCGAGGTAGTTTGAAGAGACAGCATGAAAACAGTTTTTCTTTGGTAGTTTAGTACCACCACAATAATAAAGAAACATGGGTGGACTAATTGCCTAGCTCAGCTTTAAATATTTTTGTAATACATATATAACTTAACAAGCACACTTAAATGCACGGGAAATACACAGGCCTAATTCTTCTGGCAGTTTCTTTTGGAAATATATCGGCCTAAATTTTTGCAGCTGACAGGCACAGAATTTCATGTTGACTTGGTAATAAATGAACTTGCTAAAAAAAACATTAAACATGGACTTGTATAAAAAGAATTTATTGAGTATGTGCATTAAAAAACAATTTTTATATATAGGCCTACAACAAGAACTGTGTTTACCCACAAATTTTGTTAAAATAAATGGTAGATAACTTTTTTTAAACACCTTATAAGAAACACTTAAACGCTGGAAAAGCCTCAGTTCATGCTCGTAACATGGTCGTCCTTTGTTTCGTTTGCTTGTACAGGTCGACTGATAATGGTACAGTTGTTTATAAAATAGTTTTAGAAATGACAGAACTTTAATAGAATAAATATATATATATATATATATACACACACACACACACACAGTCGAACCCCGATTCGACGCACCCCTTACTGTTCCCCAAAATTTGTCCGTATGACCGAGTTGTCCATATACAAACCGATAGGACCAAATTTCGGCCTGTTAGCAAACCCCCTCTCCCCCTTTCGGATGTGAGCAAAATTCAATAAGAGGTCTAACTAAGACAATAAGATCACGTTTTCTAGAGACTCTTACCCGAAAGCACATATTATCTTAGTGCACCGAAAAATGCAGAGTAAATTATTACTCCATTTGTGCATAAACAATAATGAAGTAAATAAAAGGATGAATAACTAGAATGCAATGTCGCCATTAACTTTACATGCAGTGGGCAATATTGGCTGTGTTTACTTATGCCACTGGCAAATAGTATGTCGTTTAACAGTTTTTCAGGTTGATAAAGAATAATCTTTTTGATAGGATGCTGTGATATAAACAAAATGTTACCCGAAGTGTACGTCAGTAACTTCTAAACGTAAACTATTATTAACTAGGCATTTTTGTTTCTTTTTACTAGGCAGAAGTTGTATTAATGTCTTTTTTATATATTAAGTTAACATTTTTATAGTACAATAGTTTATTCCGACTTAAATTATAATGCATTTCTTCAGAAAAGATAATGAACGAAACCATGTAGCGCAACGTCTTTTAGGCGCGTTCTACAGTGAATCGGATGATGGAAAAAACATAAGAAAAATATGTAGTTACTTCCGTCTGCTATACTACAGTACGCAGGGAAACGTAACAGATTGTTGCTTCTTGTATTTATGTGATTTAACGTTGCCGTTTATAAAAAAAAGTAAAAATCATGTTGGATAAATATGTACACAACATTAAATGTTCATAACAGTAAAGCCTAATTATTTACCTTAAAAAGGTTCATTTTCGCAGTTCATTGCGTGTTGAGCAAAATTTGAGGTTATAAAAATGGCGGCCAGTTTCACCAGTCTGAAACGCAAATGACTAATGTTATACATACTTGATTCCTATTGGCTACACGGATTCACGGACTCAAAAGAGTTGGGTTGTTCCGTGAATCCGTACATATTCGCGTCTGCTTGCGTATGATTGTAGAAGCGACTACGGGGTCTTAAATTTCCGGTTTTGTGATCTGTATCCACATCATTGTAGAACGCGCCTTAATACGATACAACATATATTTACATATTTCTTGTGAGAAAATGGAGTATTTTATCTTACTTCCTGTAATAAATCATAAATTAGGGATATTTTCCAGTGCTATCATAAGAAAATTATGTGCAAAAAACATGAAAAAGTAAAATTAACGGTAAATGAACACAAAAATACGTATACTGCCTCAGCGTAGCATTTAGGCTGAACCTCAAAATAGTGTGTGTGTGAACGCACATTATTTTTGGCATATTACAGAATGATATTGTCAGGTATTTGGCCATCCTCCCCCACTTTTTTTCTGAACTTATGTATATATATATATATATATTTTACTAATATTGATGTCCACCCGGCGTCTGTACAGGTCCAGAGACCCCGGCATACTCAGGGTGTCTACTAGGTCACTAAAGTCCCGAAAAAGTCACGATTTGTGAAAAAGGTCACGAAAGTCCCACAATAGTCACTAATTTGTAGTATATTTTTGTATAAGTCACAAAAATTATTTTTGGGTGTTTGATTCTTGTTGAATCATTTGTCAAACATGCATGTTTACACTACTAGTATTTCTCGTGCACTGTTGCAAGTAAAATAAATAATTAGTTTGTGTACATAGTTATCATAGTCATCTTCATAAAGACAACTTAAATTTAGTTATACAGTAAAACCTCTATTTAACAAAACTCAAGGGACCAAAAAATGACATGTTTGTTGTAAGGGGGTTTGTTAAATAGAGGTTTTATTCGACTGATTTCTACTCGACATAGAATTTCACGTGAACTACAAAACTTTGGTCGACAACTCACAGTATATCCTGGGAATTATAGAAGCAACCAAAAAAAAGATAATATTGC
>PNEQ01083755.1:0-18509 GCA_003012365.1 Medauroidea extradentata | reverse complement strand
GCTCACATTTCAAGTACCTCATGCCAAGCCTTCCCTTTAAAAATAAGTCCCGAAGCATTACTTTTTAATGCCCCTAACCTCCAAACACCAATCTAATTTCCTTGTACAAGACTTCATTTTTACATACTTTAATACGTTTCCTATTTACGCCAACAAAGGCAGTGTTGTTTTCTATCTGCCTACGATTTGAAATTATGGCTGATAGTGTAGGCTTGGACGCGAATGTCGAAATCGTTAACTACGGTATCTCACACTATCACTGTGATGAACTTTTTAAATTTCTAGTTTTATTATTATTATTATCATCTGCTGCAACATTTCATTCAAACACATCTACATTAAAGTTACAACTAACCACGTGCTAAATATTAGACTTCTAAAATACCGTCATTAATTCGGTGATAGAAAAGCAAAACAAAACAGAGGCCTATGTCACAGATGATGTACACTGTTGGGATGCACACTTTTAACCACAGAAATATGGGACTCGGAGTGGTTATCTCGCAGAAATCATGGTATGGAATTCCACCACCACGAGCGCTGAAGTTGCAACTATGAATTAGGCGACCATTTTATGTCAAGTGCCGCATGCGCACCTTGTGTGTATCTTTAAACTATTGAACTGAAGACGTGTTGTTTATGTTTATTTACAGTTTTTTATTGTATGCATCAAGGTTTTAAACATACTTTCAGCGCGAGGAAAATAAAAAAATAGTTTCTTGTTGAATATAATTATTAACGTGTGATTTTTTTAAAACTGGTCATTCGTTGTAGAGAGAATTTTACCGTTGTGAACAAAGTAAATTTCGATATTTGGAGGTTAAAAATGCATTGTTCTTATAGGGGTTTGGCGGGACCAAATCTTTACTTCGTTGTACAGGGTTTTTCGTTAAATAGAATATTCGTTAATGGAGGTTTTACTGTATATTGATTACACATTTTAAAATTGGACATACTGCGAGCTACAGCAGTTGGAGGAAACATAATAAAAATTTTCGTCCATGTTGCACTTATTAAAAAAATTATTAATTAATTCTGTTTAACCATTTTTTCAAGAAAAAGTCACTAAATTTTACTTCTACACTCTGGTAGACACCCTGATACTAAACTAGGCCTTTGCTTACTGCTGAGGACCACACACACGGGTGTGGTTGCCCGAGTGGTTATCTGCGCTGAAGGAGTAGCAGCGCAATATGTAAACAATATATTTTGACACATACATTTTCCACTTTGAAATTGTAATCGTAATCCAAATCGCAGTCAGTGAAGAAAAGCGAACAATCGAAGACATACACATAGCAAGTATTTCCTCACTATGAATAATGGTGCCTTTGGGTGTGAGGAAAGGCGGAGTTTCAATACTTTTTTTGTCGTTTGTGACTCCCATCCAGTGCCGATATTGGCTGGCAGCGACAGTGATGAGAGGAGCATGAGCTGTGATGAGCAGCACACGGTGCATCTCGCCACACATACATCGCCAGAGAGAAAGAGTGAGGTAAAGCAAGAGAGAAGTGGATGCAGTTCTGAGAAATAGCTGGGGGCAGGTCAATGACTCAGCTCGTGCTCTGTGTGCCTGCAGTGGTGTTTCTTAATGAATTTTTACCCTTTTTTCTGCTTTTTTCATCGTAAACACATTATTTGAGGACTGAACTTGTACACCTGTACTGCTTATATATTGCCACTTATAACAATAGATCTCTGCAACTGGTTTTCAATTATTAAAATTTTAATTTAATTTTTTTATTTGCGAAAATTTGTACGTACGAGCGAAGTGTATGCATAAACAGAGTGTCGAATTGTATGTTATCCTGGCACGTGTTACAAATATTGGTAGTATTGGCTGTAAAAATACGGAATTCTTGTATGGGATGAACTTTAGCATTGCTCCAGGTTGCCAATTCCACACTTTTTCTGAACATTACATCAAAAGCTGATCTGTTTTCGAACCTTTTCTTGACAAACTAATACAACTCCAGAAGGTAGGTTTATCTTTGGTAACAAATGGTCCAGCTCTGTACCATCAGCTTAGTCACACTTAATTTTTCATTTCATGTACTAATTTGACACTAAAGGATTTGGCATCTTTCAATAAATGTTGTGTTGGGTGGCCTGTGAAGAAGCAAAGTTTGTCTTCTCAGTGAAAATTTGTTACTATTTATCTTACAATTCTAATCAATACTTGTTTGAATTTGCTTTTTGTATGTCAGGGTGGCCACTCGCCGGGAATTTCTGGAAAGCGGGAAATATGCATGAATTTTTATCGCCGGGAATAATCCTGAATTCGGCATGAATTTCTTCTGATTACTGGGAAAAAATGGACCAGAAAAAGGCTTCATTTTGGTCTTGTGTTGAACTGTTTATAGTAAAGTGTCTTGAACTATTTATAGTAAAGTGTCGCTCATATGAGAACCTTTATTTTTACAAACAGAAATTAATTAAAACATATTGTGTTAAAATTACAAAAGAATCTGGCCATGTTTGTGACGTGTTTCGTAGTGCGTCTTTAATTCGAGATCTGTTGCTATGTGAATCAATAAAAATCTATTTTTGACTCGAAAGTGAGTTTCGAGAGAATCAAATAGACGATAAAATGTCTGTTGAGGTTAAGTGAAGCAACGTGTTTATTTATTGTGGTGTTGTGTGCTTCCTGTTTATTATTTTTTATAATATGGAGTGGTAAACTTATCTTTTAACACTGCAAAATGTAATAACTATGTGGCCTATAATTTGCCAGGATCGTCTCAGGGAAACGACACAGGCATTAGATTTTCTTCGCGCATCGCATAAAATACGATGAAAAATGGCATAATGCAGCATAAATGTTATCAGTTGCAAGAAATAGTGTATACAACTAGGGTAAAGTTGTTGCATATTTACTTCAATAGAAAATAATATATAATTCCAAAACACGAATGAACTCAATTTCAAAATTATTCAAAGTTATTCTCTATCCCGTGTTTTTGTACGTTGAAAATATTAATACTGATGCTATTTCCTAAAATATGACGTAAATTTTTTTTCTCACTGTTTTAAATAGTTAAGTATCATGTATCGTTGAAAGTGGTATTATGGACAGCATCTACAATTTATTTAGACGATTCCTTGAAAAACTAAATTTTGGACCTTGAAAACCTGGAAAAATGCATGCATTTTAAAGTTCATATTTGGTGGCCATCCTGTATGTGCCAATTCTGAAGCTTTGAATTCGATGACTTTTCTAACTATGGGAGTTTCTTCATTTCATTTTTCAAGAATATAGTCTTCATGTAAATTTTCCACTTTGCGGATTTCCAAGACTTTAGTCCACAAAATTATTTTTGCTGTGTAAATAGTCTGCGAAATAAGTTTTGTTGTGAACTAACTGTTTCCAACTTGTTTTTTTTTTTTTTTTTTCACTCTTCAACCAATCCTGCACTTTTATCCCCCAGAAATATCAAATTTCTATTATACTGCAGGTGAATTGTTGTCATTGCGTACTTTATAACCATGCGTTTAAAATTTGCATCAATACGTCTTCCATTTCAATTTTTTTTACTCGGATTTTGCATGCCCGGAGATTCAACATCTATTGTAGTTTTTATGGAAATGTTAAAATTACTCAACATGTGATAACTGGAAAGGCAAAAATATCTTTGATGTACATACTTTGTGAATGCCAGGGTTCCCACAGTATTTTCTGTATACTTCAGCTTTAATCAGGAATGTTACCTTAAAATTGGTTCTCATCATGGGAAACTATTCATACATTGTTATATAATATTGCTCTCAAAATTTCTATAAATAATTTCCTTGGTAAATAATTGAGAGTGCTTTGGAATTTGGCAGATGAAATGCAAGGTGAGACACATTTTCTCAACCAACAAAGAGCCTCTGTACGATGTTACCCGGTCATGTATGGATGATAGTGGCGACAGTTGGCTGGCCGGCGCCTACTAGTGGTAGTTTATATGCAACCACGCCTATATCATGCACCCCTAGGGGGGGGGGGTGCGAGTGTGGAATCTGTAGTGCAAGGTCTACAGCAATTTTCGTCAGATATTTTTATATTTGTACCAGATATTTTTTTTTCTTATATCTGCCATAAATAGTGACCAAATTTTGTTCTTATGTAATTGTTTTATCTCTCATAGTTTGTAAATGACATTTGTATGTTACTGTTTTATATGCTACACCAAAACAGACATACCAAACTGAAAAATTCAGTGAATAAAAATGTTGCAAGCTAAAAGTTGACAGGTTCATAAAAACAAAAATGGTTTTTTTTATTTAAAAAAATTGTTGAATTTTTTGAGTTTTTTCAAGTTTTAGTTTAAAATTTCAGCATTTTGGTTTAAAAATGTTTAATACTACCATATATATAATGTTAATATACCTTATTTACACAAATAATTAGTTTTTCCAAATTGGGCAAATTAAAATGCCGGGGTCGAACTATAGTCGCTGACGTATGTAATTGTCACCGAAATGATGTTTTTGTAACAGCATTGTAAGTCATTGTTTTTGAAGCAGGACACCAGTATACATTATGGCTGCGGCCATGAATTGTGAACAATGGCGCTAGCAGTCAACGCACCCTAATAGATGCATCTTTTTATATTTGTAATGGATTCAGTGGAAAGGCATCATCGTTGCAAATTACGCATACATTGTGAACGTGTGAGGCAGCACGGGAGTACGGCATCAGCGAAGCAAACCCAAGAAACTGCAGATTTGCAGTGACTGGAAAATGCAAACAGTTCGCGAAAATCTTTCTGAAGGCCAAACCAAAGAAAATTTCAAGGAATTGAAAATTGGGTGGTTGCATTCATAAAGGAAAAGTGTAATTTTATTACTTTGAAGGCTCAGGAAATTGCAGAGAACTGAATATTCCAGCCAAGGAATTTAAAGCTCGTGTCAGCTGGTGTGTGCGAATGATGAAACGTGGTTTTTCTTTGAGGCGTCGTACATCTATAGCTCAAAAGATGCCTGAGTGATGTTCCAGCATCACGTTATCAAATTGAGAGGGAAAAAAATTTATTTGCTAGGCCAAATGTGCAATGCGGACGATACTGCAGCATATTTTGATAATGCCAAGCAATACCATTGTGGACACAGAAGTACTAGGTACTATTGTATTGTTATTTGTGCAATATATTTTCTAATTAATTAAATTAATTTTTAACTTATATTCAACCAAAAAGTATTTTCCTAAACTCTTTACTTAAAAGCAAGGGGTCAAGTTATATTCAAAGTATAAAAATTTGAGGGTAAATGTGGTATGTATATACCGTAATTGTTTATTACACATGCATATTACAATTATATTACATAGTATATTATACAGAATGTCCATAAGAAAACCTTTACAACTTCAAACCAAAATATAAATTTATTCAGACTTGGCACCTGGAAGATTGTGATAGTATTTTGTTCTGAATACTGTGTCTTAAAATGTTACTACAAATTTTTTCTGGAAGTCCTACATCAATCGTAGTAACAGCTTGCACAATTGTTTGCTTAAGTTCATCAGTGTTTGGAACTGTTGTTTCGTACACTCAGTCCTTAACATAACCGCAAAGAAAAAATCAAGTGGTGTAATGTTAGGCGAACGAGGTGGCCACATTATCGGGCCATCTCACCCGATCCACCGGTTAGGAAACTGTTAGAGGTAGATACGAACTGTCAATCCCCAGTGAGCTGGTGCCCCATCTTGCTGAAGGATGACAAGATGTTGAATGTCATCCAATTGTGGGACTGCAAATTCAGTCAGCATTTACGTACAAATCTACTTTCTGTTTTTTTTTTTTTTTTTTTTTTTTCACTTTTCATGTTTTTTTAATTTCAACATTAAGTGCCTTTTTTATCCTTTCTAAAAGTCGACATTATTTGAATATTTATACATAGCACCAATGTGACATAAAAAGTTTTGGCTAGGAAGGCATGTACATATTTGTTTTGTTTCAAAATAACTTAATATATTAACCTTGAAGACTGTAAGTCTTGAGAAACACATACTTATGTGCCAGTGTATTGTTTATCTGTTCACAGCATAAAAAACAAAGCAAATAGAATAAGAGTAAGCTACTAAACACACTAATTAAATGATTAATAAAATATATGTAATGAAAAAAAAAAACTAACAGGCTAATCTGCCAAAAGAATTAATCCAAACCAGAGGTCTGAAAACATAACCAGAATTTTTTTTTTCAAAAATACAAAATGAAGAAACCACAATTCCACTCCACTCTCCACAACACACATTTAAATATTCATCTCTTCAGACTCGTCCTGGATGTCACTGTCAACCGGAACAGAATAATCAGATATAGAATCATCTGATTCATCTTCGTCAATATTTTCTTCACACAGCTGATCAGAACATGTGTATGTGTTAGGTTGAGCTTGAGGACGAGGACCTTCGTTGAATGAGGTACTGGGGTTACGGGGGGAGCTAACTTCACAAGCTGCCACACTTACACCTTGTTTTTCCAACTTAAAGTTGTGTGAAATGTAAACAATTTTGACTTCCCTTTCATTTGTTAGCCTATTTTTTTTTTTAGTGTGAATTCCACCATAAGTACTAAAGCTGAAGGGGGCCGCGGTGGCCTAGAAGTCAGACCTCCCACCAAGGCAATCCGGGTTCGTTTCCCGCTAGGGTCTGTCCTCTTATTTTCGCATGTGGGAATCGTGCCGGACGATGCCACTGGTCTGCGGGTTTTCTTGGGGATCTCCCGTTTACCCCGCCCTTTCCCGTTTACCCCGCCCTTTCCCGTTTACCCCGCCCTTTCATTCCGGCGCTGCTCCATACTCACATCATGTCACCCCCCACCAGCATTAAAGACCTCAATGTTGAATGCTCACCAAAATATTTTACTCACATGCAGCTGAAGTTGCAGGAAGTTCCAAAAACCTGCCTGCCAACTTCGAAAGTTCTCTGCTGCTGCAAAATCCTTTCCATCAAGCTGTTGGCATTATTTTGGAAACTGATTCCCAAAGGAAAGTTTTGCTAAAAAATTCACTTTTCGCACAATAATTTGCAAGGTCTGTTAGCACTGCACTTTCATCAATCCCAGGCATTTTTTTGGCAGCCTCAAATATAACTTCTGTAGCTTCAGTCTGTTCATCTGGTGTTAAATCAAGACCTCTTGCTTGTGGATCCAGGAGATTAGCTGCCCTGTGGACTTCACTAACACCAAAGTCTTTTCTTTTTGAAAGTATTTTCTTGACTTCTTCTGCGTTGGATAATGGGCTCCGTGGAAGTGTTTCTTCAAAGTGCTGCTCCAATTTCCTAAGAACACCAATAATTTGTGAAATTTTAGGTTTGTCACTCTCAACACTGGTTATGGCAGTTGCTATAGGTTTTATTAATTGGAGAAACTCTTTCACTTTCCAGAATGTTTCATCCAGAGCAATCTTCGTTATAACTGGATGTTTCTTCAAAATTTCTTGAGCTTTCTCCTCTACAGCAAGTATTTTAATTGCTTGTTTATTCTGGTCTAAACTGTCCAAACAATGCACTACAGACCCCCATCTTGTTTGCATAAGAAGTTTTAAAGCTGTATGGTTGTTATGACGCTGCTGACCTTGCTTTTCTTTGAAGATTTCCGTAAGCCTATGATAGTGTTTAATTGCTTATATTGCAGAAACAGCTTCAGCTAAAAATGTCTGCAGTGTTTTAAGATTTTCCAGATCAGTGAACAGTAAATTCAGTGTGTGTGCAACACATCCATATATGAAAAGATTAGTGGGAAAAGTTTCCTTTTTTAAAATGTCCCATGCTGCTATCATATTCGCAGCATTATAGATCACAATTCCAAATACTTTCTGCACTCCAATTTCTTGGATTATACAACCTATTTATTGCGCACTGTGCTGTGTGCAAGGCTTTTCCAGTTGGCAAAATCTTATACAAAATGGGTGAAGTTCTAGTAATCACAAAGTTTACTACAGGTTCATTTCAGTTATTGGTCCACCCATCGCACATTAATGAAACTGTGTCTGCAGCAGCAATTTTTTCACTCATAGAAGCAGCTACTTTTTCATATTCTGTGTTCAACAATGGCACAGATACCTCATGCCTTGTCGGTACTTCATAGGCTGGTCTTAAGAATAATAAGATCTCTATCCAAAGTGAATTTTCTACTATTCTAAGTGATGAATTACTTGCATAAATTGCCCTTGCCAGTAATTCATTTGCTTTTTTTTTGGTCTGCTACACTAACTCTGTCAATGAAAGTTTTTAATTGAGATTGTCTTTCGGTGTATGCATTTACATCGTACAAACTTATTGGACTTCGAAAAGAAGATGCAACACTTGGTGACAGGAAGTTTTCTCAACAGTTTTTAAATTCTCCTGAAGACAACTTAATGTACTTGTCTCTCACCGAGTTTAGACATTTTTTGCAAATATTAATGTGTTTGGTCATACGAGAACCAGCCTTCGAAAGTTCTTGAGAACAAAATGTACATTTGGCACTGTCTAATTTACCACCTTTTGATGGACAATTAGTAAATAATTGATTCATAGTGGCTTTTTCCCTGCCTGAACCAGGCCTAAGTGGCATTTTTTAGACTTTTACTCTGAAAACATTTAAACATACAACTAAACAGCACTCTCTCTACTTTCGAAACGTAAACATTGACCGCAGACGTCATAGATAGCATGCATGTCAGTTAAATTGAAATGTCACTTTGCATAAAAACAACCTTAATCAGGAATTGTTTGTATTATATTGCATGATTATAACTTAAGCTAGCCTAGGCGACACAATTAAACTGTTTAGATAGCACCATTTTACACCTTCAAATAAACATTTTCCCAGAGGAACACCCCTAGAATCCGTGCTTTATTGGTGGAAACATCTTAATGTTTTGGACTCGCCAACGTTTTCGGTTTTGAAAATGTTGCTTTGTTCAGAAATGATTAATTAATGGCTGTGTCAGAAATGTATGCAAACAAGAATGTATGAAAATGGTTTGTTGCGTATCTACCGTATTTGGGATTTGGCTGATTTTACGAATATTTTTTGAGGGGGGGGGGGGGCTTACAGAAGTCTCCTGATTTTTTATTTCTGAAAGGTGGACGATCTGGGAATGACCATCAGTGCGGAGTTAAACTACTGTTTGCCAGCAATAAACCTGAAGCTTTCACGGACTGGTTTGATGTTTCTTTATATAAATAAACCCAAACTTGTCATTCAAAAAGGGGGTACATGGGCGAACATTTAGTAATTGAGTTGTTTAATAATGTTGCCTGCAAGCTTGGTAGACCTTTAAGCAAAATTTCCCGGGATAATCTTCCGTTGCCCTTCCGTACCTATTTAAAATCAAGTACATATGTAAATTGCCTTTTTTTAGAGCAGAAATATGTTTAGTGAAACATGTTATGTTTAGTACCTATTTATGAACTTGTTGTAATGAGTGCATTCTGTATATCAGGTCTGCGGGGAGGAAAGACAAGCGCTCCAGAAGGCGAAAACCTTCACTTTATTGGGATGTTCCGCCACCAGGATTTGAACACATTACACCATTACAATACAAAGCAATGCAAGGTATGTTTTGGGATTTTTGGTTTACTATAACATGTATTGGCTGGGTGCAGCTGCTGATAGCAGGCTTTCATGGTTTCCAGCTGCTGGTCAGATCCCAGCAAACATAGTCGCTGACACACCTCAAGCTGCTGTACCTGTGGTTGGTTCGACTATTACGAGGCAAGCCCGGCGACTTTACGTTGGCAACATACCATTTGGCGTAACGGAAGTAAGCAACTTGAAACACCTAGACATTCCACGATTAGGCTATAAATGTTGGCTTAATATGCTTTAAAACACTTATTCTTTGTTTGCAGGAAGAAATGATGGAGTTCTTCAACCAGCAGATGCATCTGTCAGGCTTGGCCCAGGCAGCTGGCAACCCTGTGCTTGCATGTCAGATCAATTTGGACAAAAATTTTGCTTTCCTTGAGGTAATGTACAACTCTTTTTCCATCCACTAATTTTGTTTCTATGGTAGCAGTTTAAGATACAGTAGAACCCTGTTATAACATTCCTGCATATAACATTTTCCTGAATATCACACTTTTTTTCACAGGTCCCTTGAAAAATGTTATAACAGGGTTCTGCTGTAGTAGGTTAACATGTAACAAGCAGTGCATTTCTGGGTATTGTTTTGAGTGTTTTTTGGCACTGTTACTGGTGCAGTATTTTGCTAATTTCTGTTCTGTACAGTAACACCAGAAGTGTATGTCCATAGATCTGGCAACTACAGCAATTCTACAACTTCTCTCAGGAACAATAAAAAATAGAGGTAATAAATAACACAGTGTGAGAGTTCACAATTATAAGTGTTACTTAAGAATAAGTTAATTGGCACGCGGTAATATTGTTCTGTATTTACCCGAATATACATTATACAGTAAAACCTCTTTATAACGACCCCTCACGGTTCCCGAGATTAGGGTCGTTATAAAATTTTGGACCCATTTGGAACCTGTATATGTCAAAATAGGCAGTTTTGCATTAAGCCCATGTTCAGTCATCTTAAGCAATAGTAAATCTTACATTTAAACTTAGCTATAAACGAAATTTATGACCAGGCATCTTTTAGAGAAAAGGCGATAGTGTATTCTACTCTCGGGGCTTTTCTTTTACGCTGTGAACGCTTAGAAAGTCACGTGCTGTGAAGTTACGTGCCGTGTCGCCGCCTGCTTGTTATTGGCCAGCTGCTCGGCCGGCCGGGATAGACAATGATGTGGGGGGGAGGGGAATGCCGAAGATGGCTGCGCGCGCATGCACCGATCAGTACCACAGCCACAGCAGCTGTCCTCTTCAATGCGTTAGCCTACTCTGCCTTGAGACCGACTGAAAGATAATCGCGGGCGTGCACTGTGACGTAATTTTATCGCTCGGTTACATGTCAATGTGTTCAGGACAAAGAAAATGTAGCGACATGGCGTCCACTTTACTAATAGTGTACTATTAATTAGTTAACAGCATAGTCGTGGCAGTTGTACAAACAAACGTTTAAATTTATTAAAGAGTACACCAGGGGAAAAATCTACAAGTACACTAGTAAATAACTTACTAGATATAATATCCAACAAACGTGATAAATTAGGTAGATCATTTGTTTACTATTATCTCTTCGTTGACGGGACACTAAACAAACATACAATATAAGAAAGTCTGACATTAAAGGGCCGATAGTAAACGATGTCGGGATGCCGAACTCCCGCGCAATCTCTGACTTCGGCTTCTGTGTCGATTCCACTTCCTAATAATCGTAACCAAATCGAAAGCCAAAAAAAATGTGTTATGAAAAATGTTTCTTCAGACATTAGTAGTTCTACATAATTTTTTGTTAGTTTAGGTTGGTTTAAGTTGTGTTAGGTTATGCTAGTTTAAGTATAATTAGGTTACCAACATTACGTTTCGTTCCCTAACCTAAATTAGGCAACCTAACAAAAAACTTTATGTAAGGTTTTTAGAGACATTAGAAGTAGTCGTACATAAAACATTTTTCCCAGGCCTAACAACCTAATTTAACCTAACAAAACATTTTTTTACGTAGAACTACTTCTAACGTCCCTAAAAACATTTTTAATAAGTAAACTATATGTCTAAAATCAATAGTTTGGCTGGTATACGAAGAGTAGCGATTCTTAATATTAACCCAAAAAAAAATTGTCGCGACTATGCAACCTGGTTAATTTTATTAATATTTTGTTGGTTAGGGAAATTAGAACAGCTGAACTGGAAAAGTCAGGGAATTTTTTTTTAAAGGTTTTGCTAGCCACCCTGTCCTAGAGATAAGCACGGGTAGTGTGTAGGTGCATGTGCGAGGGAGAGACGGCGCTATCATATCATATCTCCCAGAGGCATTTCTTCTGTATGCGTGGTGTGTGTGCGGTATAGCACAGCCGGCTGCAATTATTCTTAGTGAAGAAACAGCATATGTCTGCCGTTATTCAGTCAGAACACGCAGTTCTTGTTCCAAATAGCTGTGTCGTCATCTGAGCTGAGCGGAAATATTTTTGGGAACACCTGACAACAGTGTCTGGGAACGGAACCTTCGTATTTTTTTCTCTTCCCCCCACCACACTACTGGTCACGTGTTGCTGGCTGGCTGTGGTTTTTTATGTACAAACAGATTGAGGGAGGGAGAGATACATGTATTCTTATTGAACTCATTTGTATGAGTATCCGAGCAACCCTCTTCTTGTTAACCATACACAGGATCTAGGCCCAAGCGACAGAGCAGCGCGCTGATGCGCCCGGCAACGTCGCCGACTGTACACATATCAAAATCCAAAATTGAAATCAATTAAAATCAGAAAAGCAAGCTGTATGTGAAACTAAACACGGTTGAAAGCACATTAACTACGGAAACGTAGCCAACGGTCACCTGGGTTTAAAAGGGGTGGGGGAAATAAAGGGTGCAATTCTATTTTTAGAACAATGCGTGCTGGAGTTAAGGGTGGGAAGCGAGATGTCCAGGCAGAAGTATGACTTACGTGACAGTGCCAGCAGGCGGACTCGGAGGTGGGAGGGGTAGCGGCTAACAAATACCTACTCACTTCACAAGGTTACATACATCGCCGCAAGCCTGCTTCACAAATGGTCATGAATTTCGCTGCAAGCCTGCTTCACACGACTCACCATACATGTTTCTTTCTACTCATAAAATTAATATTTTTCATGGAATTTTTTTTAGATTTTTTGACTGTTTCTCAAAAAGACTTTGTTATAACCATGTTTTCGCTATTTCTGTGTTCGCTATGACAGGATTCTACTGTATGTGAAATAAATGTCTGTGCATCATGATCCACCTTAAGTGACAGTCTACAAATTTTTTTGTAGTTTGCTTTGTAAATTGGTGGACGGTGGTAAACAATACATCTTGTAATCAAGGGCGTGGTACATTCCTTACGCTCTGCGTGCACAGGACTTGTTCTGGTGTGCCTTCAAGAACATTTTAACGTAGAATGTTATTTAACCAATGGATGTTCTTTTATGGCGATGACCAGTATTGCGTCATATTTGGTAATGTGCCCATCTTGTTCTTGTTGAAGATATATTCAGTTTGTGATTGGAGGAGGCTTGCCGATAAATGAAAGCAAGTGTTCAATAATATTGACCAAGTTTAGAAAATAGGTAGGTTTTACAGCATCACAGCAAAGAAATGTTGAATGTTTTAGTTACAGTGCGAGATTTAGACTAGTGGTGGCTAGGCATGCGGAAATATGTAACAATTGTTCTGCCATCGAAACTATACACAGGCAGAGACTTTGTGTATTAAAATTAATATTTGGTGTTTAACTTTGTTCTCCGGACCTGTTAAGGATTTGAATTTTACTTTTACCATAGAGTAATTATAGAGGGTCATCTTATATTCGAGGTCCTCGTATATTAGAATAAATACGGTAATACAGTAGAATCCTATAATAGTGAACATGGTGACAGCATAGCTGCCAACTCTTACGATTTTCCAGTACAATGTACGATTTTGTGCCCTATTGTACGGTTGTACGAATCATGTGAGTTATTGTACGATTTTCAAGCTTTCCAATTTTTTCCCCGCTTTGTTAATTCATGTAGAAATCTGGTACTGAAATCCCATAATTTTTGTACCGAACAAGTATATATAGATATGACTTACAGTGTCACATATAATAAAGAAAACTGTAATATTGTAGTTTCGGGAACTAGCGTGCTTTATTTATAGCCATTGTACTATTTTATTCACTACAGAGTACCTTATTATTCACGCATCGTTCGAACGTAACCCGAACTTTGCCGAACACACCCAATCAATTGCAGTTGTCGTCCTGGCTAAATGCCGTAGTGACTCGTGCAAACAAAAGTCACGAGGCTGTTTTAATTTGAAGTGGCTTTCCAATTTACCGTTTCCGTGTAGTAATTGCTCAAGAACAGGCATCAAATTTTGTGAACTGAAAGAAACTATCGTTTAATCCTAATTTTTCCAGGAATTATTGAAGCGCACGTCGTAGTTGCGTAGTGTTTGTAAACATGATTTTAGACAAGGTTAAATGTATCATTTTGTTATTGTGGCGGCACATTTTAGTGCCGGTAATTGTATCAATGTCGCATATTTAATAGTTGTTAAACGTAGGAATATTGCTACTTTCATATCTGGGAAATACAACTTTGCAGTTGTTACAATGACGTTTTTATACAGTTGCAGTGCCGTGCAGATGTAAAAACTGTTCAAAGATTTAGAGTATGTGGTATTAATATTGTATATGAGATTAAAACTCTCACATCTGCACGTTCAACGATGTACAATTTATTTCTCAAATCCACAGTATTTGCAGTGTCGGAGAGTTGTGGTTAGATGTGCCAAGTGTGATTAAATTGCTTAATTTGCACTCTATGAATTTTTTGTGCATTTTTGGAACTGTGAAAGAGAAATGAAAAGCTGTGTTACCAGAAATCGTGAAGTAGGGGCCTATCTATTGTTGTATTAAAATCGGTAAAGTTTGTAAACTTGCAGAAACCAAAACTACCTCTACTAGGTTTGTTTAGATTTGTATGAATATTAAAATTATGAGCAGTATTTACGATGGTACAACAAAGTAAGCCTACTGTAAAATAACGTTCAGTAATTTCCATGGTAGGTTTGTTTTCTTTATAATTGCCCTAGGGAGACTATGCAATTTTAGCCATGAACACAACATATGAATAGTAGTCTACATTTTAGCTAATTATTCAGCATGTTCTAAATTTATTTTGCATACAACATATCAACATGTTAACAGTGTAATATTTTATTTTAAAAATAGCCACAGTGTTTTAGTTCGATGGAATTTACATATATACAACACGTGAAATGCAGTGACTAGTTTACGCTCAGTTTTACTAATTTTGAAAATTGTACTATTTATGAATCTTTGAGGTTGGCAGCTATGCGTACGAGCATCATCATCTCGTGATTCGTCATTATTAAAATATGTCTGCTAATTCGGCTATGTTTACAATACAAACGAGGCGTTTTCCTCGCTTCTCCGACAGTTGTCAACTCTTTTTGACCTGACTTGACCCAACTCTTGCAACTCCTGAGAGAGGCCGAGTAAAACAAACCTAGAGTGTGTCATAGCTAGCGACCATAGAAGAAGAAACACAACTTGAGCTACGATTAGCGAACATTCAAATCAATCAATCGAACAGAAGTGTTTCAAACGGCAGGTGTTGCGATTAGTAGGTTTGTTGCTTAAATGTCCGTTACGTTATTAAGTGTGAACTGTTTTGTAGCAAAACAAAAATTTGTAAGAGAAAGAGGCGAAATTCACACTTTTGTGTTTCCTGATAACAAAAACGTTAGTTATGAGGATAAAAAAATGTATTCTATGCCATTTTTACCGCGATTGGTGGTAAATTTTGTGGTGCCAGTTGGCAACATGTTCAAGGCGAAAGCCGGAAAAGTGCAAGCCAAAACAAACCAATTTCGGTCTCGGGATATCTACGCTTTAACCTTAACGATTGAATTTGTGATTAAGAATTTTCGCAGGTATCTTTTCAAATTGTGTTTATTTATTATAACACGTGTTATTTTGATAATGCTTGGTGCGTGGAAAAGACAATCAGTTGGTTTGAGAATGAATCAAATAATTTTGCAGGCCGTGGACAATAGTAAAAAAAAAAAAAGTGATATTGCAAAAAAAATTGGGGATCACGAAGTCAACACACTCGACAATACTTTTGCAGCTAGGTACACTGCAAAACAAAGATCTTTGCTTGCCAGATAACCGCAAAAGAATTTGTACTGCACCAAATGTGAAGTCCTTGAAATAAAACTTTGATTGGATGATGCATTCCACGGCATCAAATATTCCTGTTTCTGAAGTTGTACTTCAAGAGAATGCTCGCGAGATGGCTCTTCAAATGCATTTCACACTCTTATCTTGGTAATCAGGGGTAAGAAGATATTTATTGTTTTAAACTTTGCAATTAGCATATCGTATAAGCCACGGACAGGGCATTAGGTGGGAAGTGACTGAAAAGTAAACTAACCGCTCTCAAGGCCGTAGGCCGTGACTGTGAAAATGTTGATTTTGTCACGTCACTTGCTTTGTTTAAATTCTCGTATTATTTCCAGTTTGTGTGTTATATGGATCACTCTATAAAGTGTGGCATCACAATATAAATCAAGCCAAAAATGTTGAGTATCTGTAATGTCAACCTAAAAATTGTTTTACACAAATTACTATAAGCAAGCAATCTTCTGGCTTATTAAAATTTGACTGTTATGGATGCCTTTGTTATATCGGAAATATGATTTCATTTTAGTCGGTTTAAAAAGTTAATTAGGAGGGGGGAGTATGTTTCAGAAATTTTTCAGAAGGTGAATAATAAATGCACTAGTCAGCTCATAACACAATTCACTTTTCATGTAAATAGGAGTAACATAAAATGTTATTTTTTACTGTCATAAATTTTGAAAAATTTGAAATTTAACTATTTTTTTAGGTTGTGTTCAAGTTATCTTATTTTCAATTTATCGCTGTAAATTATAGTTTTGCGGCGGTTTGATCAATTTGTTTTTTGAAGATAGTATTTGGTGGTAACTGTGTGTTATATTGCCCTGTCCTGACATGATTTAGCAGGGTCCAATTTTGTAAAGAAAGGTAGACTTACAATGTGGTTAGTACGTTATGTGTGACTGTAGTTTCTGAAAGTGTGTAAGCTGCACAATTTAATTTATATATTGACTACACAACACTGTGAAACTGAAAGTACTTTATGTACAGTCTACAAATTGGTGTAAAATTGATTCTTGCATGTAAAGTTTTACTGCTTTTAACCCGGTTCTTCTCTGGGCTCCCTAAAAATGTTATAAGGGCTCTACTGTATGTAATTTTAATAAAATGTTGTGTTTATATCTGAATAAATTCAGAATTTTACTGCGCAAAGTTGACGTGCATATTTTATTTTGTAGTTCCGCTCCATAGACGAAACGACTCAGGCAATGGCATTTGATGGCATAAACTTCAAGGGACAGAGTTTAAAAATTAGGAGACCTCACGACTACCAGCCTATGCCAGGAATGTCGGAAAATCCATCTGTCAATGTTCCTGGTATGCGTAAGTCCTGCATGATTATTTCTTACATGGTCCATTTCTTAACCATTAGGTCAGTCTAGAGCTACATTTTTTAAATTATTACAACATAGCACTAATAAAGCAACTACCACGTCAGGTAGAGGACCAGAAAATCAGGTCATCAGTTTGTGCACATGTTTAAAAATATTTTGTCAGGTAAATTGATACTAGAAGCACGCACAGTTAACGTGTAAAAGCAAAGGAATTCCCCTTGTTGGCGTATAATGGCAAATTTTATTTCAAATCTATACACTTCTTTTTTACTACAAAATTTAGTATAAAAATACAGTCTTAACAAATTATTAGATTTTAATACATCAATTTCAGGGAATACAGAGCATTTTGGACTTGATATCCAGTATGTTGCCCATAACTTGACCAGAAAAGAAGTGGTAGACTTTGTTGAAGGCACAAGATTGTTATTAAACATGAGGAGCATGTGATAGTGTAGTCGGATCAGTTATGTTGGCTTGGAGGTAAATTATTTTCAATTAGCATGTGTGTAGTTCTTGTACTGTACTAATGTTTCTGAAATGGCCATGAAAAAATGCAGTAGAACACTCATTCTAAATTTTATATTTTTTTCATTTTCTTGTGTGTTACTTTTTTTCTGTGGAAATTGTAGTACAAGAAAACTTTGTGCACATGGGACTATTGAATGAAAATCAATCATGTTAATTTTTAAAAGTAGTAGCAAATTTTATAAAAACTAATAATTTTGTATTGTATGCAAATTAATTTTTTTAATTTTATTTTCTTGCATGTTTTCTTTATGTACTTAAAAAGAGCTGAAAATTAACTTTCATTTGACATCAAAATGAACCTGATAGCTTAAAAACCAAAAAAGAATTATAACAATTTCAGTCAATTTATGTAGGTCATTAGAGAACATAAATTGCTGCAAGATTCCAATACTAAAAAAACTCTCCTTCGTCAGATTTTCCTCAAAAAAAAATTATTTGTCCTTATTTTATGCGTACCTACATTAGATAAAAATGTGGACAAAATCTGTGACATTGAAGCATATGGCCCTAGGTGATTTGATATGATATGACCCAACATCAGTTTGCTCTAAAGTTAATTATTGCTGCCATTTACAGTTGTTATGAGATTCCACTGTTTTTATCAGCTTAGAGAAATGTTAAGTTAAAAATAGAAATATATTTTTAATTTGCAAAATGATATAAGAATTAATTGTACCAGCAGAGGTGCCAACTACTACAGATTATCCGTAGTTTATACGAAATACGATGGTTTACTGCGGAAGTACGGATTCTGTTGATAAACTATGGATTTATTAGCTTCCGCCCGACTGTAAATGAACAGGCACGTTCCATTGTGTATGCATGTACAGTCAAACCTCTATCCATCATTTTTCAAGGGACCAATGAGAAAAAACGATGCATCCGAGAAA